>CAXHTJ010001407.1:0-17356 GCA_964019445.1 Populus tremula | reverse complement strand
ATACTGACACAGGGATTCGTATAAACGCATGGCATACGGATTGGTGATTTCTTTTGTTTTCACTAAGCCGAAACTGCGTAAACCGGTTCTGTAACCCGATAAAGAAGGGAATGAGATATGGGTTGATATGAACACTGTAAAGCCCTCTGGATGGACTGTGCGCCACGTTTGATAAACCAAGGAAAAGATTCATAGCCTTTTTCATCGCCGGCATCCTCTTCAGGGCGATAAAAAACCACTTCCTTCCCCGCGAAACTCTTCAATGCCTGCCGTATATCCTTACTGGCTTCCGCAGAGGTCAATCCGATATTTCAGCATATTTAGCAACATGGATCTCGCAGATACCGTCATGTTCCTGTAGGGTGCCATCAGATTTTCTGATCTGGTCACGAACAGATACAGCATACGTTTTTGATCCCGGGAGAGGACTATATGCCGCCTCAGTGAGGTTCGTTTGACTGGACGATTCGCGGGCTATTTTTACGTTTCTTGTGATTGATAACGCTGTTTCCGCCATGACAGATCCATGTGAAGTGTGACAAGTTTTTAGATTGTCACACTAAATAAAAAAGAGTCAATAAGCAGGGATAACTTTGTGAAAAAACAGCTTCTTCTGAGGGCAATTTGTCACAGGGTTAAGGGCAATTTGTCACAGACAGGACTGTCATTTGAGGGTGATTTGTCACACTGGAAAGGGCAATTTGTCACAACACCTTCTATAGAACCAGCATGGATAAAGGCCTACAAGGCGCTCTAAAAAAGAAGATCTAAAAACTATAAAAAAAATAATTATAAAAATATCCCCGTGGATAAGTGGATAACCCCAAGGGAAGTTTTTTCAGGCATCGTGTGTAAGCAGAATATATAAGTGCTGTTCCCTGGTGCTTCCTCGCTCACTCGACCGGAGGGTTCGAGAAGGGGGGGCACCCCTTCGGCGTGCGCGGTCACGCGCACAGGGCGCAGCCCTGGTTAAAAAACAAGGTTTATAAATATTGGTTTAAAAGCAGGTTAAAAAGACAGGTTAGCGGTGGCCGAAAAACGGGCGGAAACCTTGCAAATGCTGGATTTTCTGCCTGTGGACAGCCCTCAAATGTCAATAGGTGCGCCCCTCATCTGTCAGCACTCTGCCCCTCAAGTGTCAAGGATCGCGCCCCTCATCTGTCAGTAGTCGCGCCCCTCAAGTGTCAATACCGCAGGGCACTTATCCCCAGCTTGTCCACATCATCTGTGGGAAACTCGCGTAAAATCAGGCGTTTTCGCCGATTTGCGAGGCTGGCCAGCTCCACGTCGCCGGCCGAAATCGAGCCTGCCCCTCATCTGTCAACGCCGCGCCGGGTGAGTCGGCCCCTCAAGTGTCAACGTCCGCCCTCATCTGTCAGTGAGGGCCAAGTTTTCCGCGAGGTATCCACAACGCCGGCGGCCGGCCGCGGTGTCTCGCACACGGCTTCGACGGCGTTTCTGGCGCGTTTGCAGGGCCATAGACGGCCGCCAGCCCAGCGCGAGGGCAACCAGCCGAGGGCTTCGCCCTGTCGCTCGACTGCGGCGAGCACTACTGGCTGTAAAAGGACAGACCACATCATGGTTCTGTGTTCATTAGGTTGTTCTGTCCATTGCTGACATAATCCGCTCCACTTCAACGTAACACCGCACGAAGATTTCTATTGTTCCTGAAGGCATATTCAAATCGTTTTCGTTACGCTTGCAGGCATCATGACAGAACACTACTTCCTATAAACGCTACACAGGCTCCTGAGATTAATAATGCGGATCTCTACGATAATGGGAGATTTTCCCGACTGTTTCGTTCGCTTCTCAGTGGATAACAGCCAGCTTCTCTGTTTAACAGACAAAAAACAGCATATCCACTCAGTTCCACATTTCCATATAAAGGCCAAGGCATTTATTCTCAGGATAATTGTTTCAGCATCGCAACCGCATCAGACTCCGGCATCGCAAACTGCATCCGGTGCCGGGCAGCCACATCCAGCGCAAAAACCTTCGTGTAGACTTCCGTTGAACTGATGGACTTATGTCCCATCAGGCTTTGCAGAACTTTCAGCGGTATACCGGCATACAGCATGTGCATCGCATAGGAATGGCGGAACGTATGTGGTGTGACCGGAACAGAGAACGTCACACCGTCAGCAGCAGCGGCGGCAACCGCCTCCCCAATCCAGGTCATGACCGTTCTGTCCGTCACTTCCCAGATCCGCGCTTTCTCTGTCCTTCCTGTGCGACGGTTACGCCGCTCCATGAGCTTATCGGGTCCACTCGCGAACGCAGAAAGGCCCACCCGAAGGTGAGCCAGTGTGATTACATTTGCGGCCTAACTGTGGCCAGTCCAGTTACGCTGGAGTCAGTAGTATTTAGGTGACACTATAGAAGCGGCCGCCTATCCCTGTGTGCCTTGGCAGTCTCAGAATGATACGGCGACCACCGAGATCTACACTCTTTCCCTACACGACGCTCTTCCGATCTCACGTATCTCGATTCCGGTGATGATTTCTGGGTCTTTAGGAACTTAGTTTTTGCCAGTGATTTATGATTCTGACGAACTACAGGGGCGCTGAAGATTTAAGCGTCACCGTGGATCTCGATTCCGGTGATGATTTCTGGGTCTCTAGGGACGCAGTTTTAATCTTTGATTTAAGATTCGGACGAACTCCAGGGGCGCTGAAGATTTCAGCGTCACCGTGGATCTCGATTCCGGTGATTATTTCTGGGTCTCTAGGGACGCAGTTTTCATCTTTGATTTAAGATTCCGACGAACTCCAGGGGCGCTGAAGATTTCAGCGTCACCGTGGATCTCGATTCTGGTGATGATTTCTGGGTCTCTAGGGACGCAGTTTTCGTCAATGATTTATGAGTTCTGACAAAATCCAGGGGCAATGAAGATTTCAGCGTCACCGTGGATCTCGATTCCGGTGATGATTTCTAGGTCTCTAGGGACGCAGTTTTTGTCAATGATTTATGATTCTGATGAAATCCAGGGGCCCTGAAGATTTCAGCGTCACCGTGGATCTCGATTCCGGTGATGATTTCTGGGTCTCTATGGACTCGGTTTTCGTCTTTGATTTATGATTCTGACAAAGTCCATGGGCGCTGCAGATTTAAGCGTCACCGTGGATCTGCGTTCTGGGTATGATTTCTGGGTCTCTAGGGACTCAGTTTTTGCCAGTGATTTATGATTCTGACGAACTACAGGGGCGCTGCAGATTTAAACGTCATCGTGGATCTCGATTCCGGTGATGATTTCTAGGTCTCTAGGGACGCAGTTTTCATCTTTGATTTAAGATTCGGACGAACTCCAGGGGCGCTGAAGATTTCAGCGTCACCGTGTATCTCGATTCCGGTGATGATTTCTGGTCTCTAGGACTTAGTTTTTGCCAGTGATTTATGATTCTGACGAACTACAGGGGCGCTGAAGATTTAAGCGTCACCGTGGATCTCGATTCCGGTGATGATTTCTGGGTCTCTAGGGACGCAGTTTTCTTTGATTTAAGATTCTGACGAACTCCAGGGCGCTGAAGATTTCAGCGTCACCGTGGATCTCGATTCCGGTGATTATTTCTGGGTCTCTAGGGACGCAGTTTTCATCTTTGATTTAAATTCCGACGAACTCCAGGCGCTGAAGATTTCAGCGTCACCGTGGATCTCGATTCTGGTGATGATTTCTGGGTCTCTAGGGACGCAGTTTTCGTCAATGATTTATGATTCTGACAAATCCAGGGGCAATGAAGATTTCAGCGTCACCGTGGATCTCGATTCCGGTGATGATTTCTGGTCTCTAGGGACGCAGTTTTTGTCAATGATTTATGATTCTGATGAAATCCAGGGGCCCTGAAGATTTCAGCGTCACCGTGGATCTCGATTCCGGTGATGATTTCTGGGTCTCTATGGACTCGGTTTTCGTCTTTGATTTATGATTCTGACAAAGTCCATGGGCGCCGCAGATTTAATCGTCACCGTGGATCTGGGTTCCGGGGATGATTTCTGGGTCTCTAGGGACTCCGTTTTTGTCAGTGATTTAGGATTCTGACGAAGTCCAGGGGCGCTGAAGATTTAAGCGTCACCGTGGATCTAGATTCCGGTGATGATTTCTGGGTCTCTAGGGACGCAGTTTTCATCTTTGATTTAAGATTCTGACGAACTCCAGGGGCGTGAAGATTTCAGCGTCACCGTGGATCTCGATTCCGGTGATGATTTCTGGGTCTCTAGGGACGTAGTTTTTGTCAATGATTTATGATTCTGACGAAATCCAGGGGCCTGACGATTTCAGCGTCACCGTGGATCTCGATTCCGGTGATGATTTCTGGGTCTCTAGGGACGCAGTTTTTGTCAATGATTTATGATTCTGACGAAATCCAGGGGCAATGAAGATTTCAGCGTCACCGTGGATCTCGATTCGGGTGATGATTTCTGGGTCTCTAGGGACGCAGTTTTCATCTTTGATTTAAGATTCTGACGAACTCCAGGGGCGCTGAAGATTTCAGCGTCACCGTGGATCTCGATTCCGGTGATGATTTCTGGGTCTCTAGGGACGCAGTTTTCATCTTTGATTTAAGATTCTGACGAACTCCAGGGGCGCTGAAGATTTCAGCGTCACCGTGGATCTCGATTCCGGTGATGATTTCTGGGTCTCTAGGGACGCAGTTTTTGTCAATGATTTATGATTCTGACGAAATCCAGGGGCCCTGAAGATTTCAGCGTCACCGTGGATCTCGATTCCGGTGATGATTTCTGGGTCTCTATGGACTCGGTTTTCGTCTTTGATTTATGATTCTGACAAAGTCCATGGGCGCTGCAGATTTCAGCGTCACCGTGGATCTCGATTCCGGTGATGATTTCTGGGTCTCTAGGGACGCAGTTTTCATCTTTGATTTAAGATTCTGACGAACTCCAGGGGCGCTGAAGATTTCAGCGTCACCGTGGATCTCGATTCCGGTGATGATTTCTGGGTCTCTAGGACGCAGTTTTTGTCAATGATTTATGATTCTGACGAACTACAGGGGCGCTGAAGATTTAGCGTCACCGTGGATCTCGATTCCGGTGATGATTTCTGGGTCTCTAGGGACGCAGTTTTAATCTTTGATTTAAGATTCTGACGAACTCCAGGGGCGCTGAAGATTTCAGCGTCACCGTGGATCTCGATTCCGGTGATGATTTCTGGGTCTCTAGGGGACCAGTTTTCGTCAATGATTTATGATTCCGACGAACTCCAGGGCGCTGAAGATTTCAGCGTCACCGTGGATCTCGATTCTGGTGATGATTTCTGGGTCTCTAGGGACGCAGTTTTCGTCAATGATTTATGATTCTGACAAAATCCAGGGCAATGAAGATTTCACGTCACCGTGGATCTCGATTCCGGTGATGATTTCTAGGTCTCTAGGACGCAGTTTTTGTCAATGATTTATGATTCTGATGAAATCCAGGGCCCTAAGATTTCAGCGTCACCGTGGATCTCGATTCCGGTGATGATTTCTGGGTCTATGGACTCGGTTTTCGTCTTTGATTTATATTCTGACAAAGTCCATGGGGCGCTGCAGATTTAAGCGTCACCGTGGATCTGCGTTCTGGGGATGATTTCTGGGTCTCTAGGGACTCAGTTTTTGCAGTGATTTATGATTCTGACGAACTACGGGGCGCTGCAGATTTAAACGTCATCGTGGATCTCGATTCCGGTTGATGATTTCTAGTCTCTAGGGACGCAGTTTTCATCTTTGATTTAAGATTCGGACGAACTCCAGGGGCGCTGGAAGATTTCAGCGTCACCGTGGAATCTCGATTCCGGTGATTATTTCTGGGTCTCTAGGGACGCAGTTTTCATCTTTGATTTAAGATTCCGACGAACTCCAGGGGCGCTGAAGATTTCAGCGTCACCGTGGATCTCGATTCCGGTGATTATTTCTGGTCTCTAGGGACGCAGTTTTCATCTTTGATTTAAGATTCTGACGAACTCCAGGGGCGTTGAAGATTTCAGCGTCACCGTGGATCTCGATTCCGGTGATGATTTCTAGGTCTCTAGGGACGCAGTTTTTGTCAATGATTTATGATTCTGATGAAATCCAGGGGCCCTGAAGATTCAGCGTCACCGTGGATCTCGATTCCGGTGATGATTTCTGGTCTCTATGGACTCGTTTTCGTCTTTGATTTATGATTCTGACAAAGTCCACGGGCGCTGCAGATTTAAGCGTCACCGTGGATCTGCGTTCTGGGATGATTTCTGGGTCTCTAGGGACTCAGTTTTTGCCAGTGATTTATGATTCTGACGAAACTACAGGGCGCTGCAGATTTAAAACGTCACCGTGGATCTCGATTCCGGTGATGATTTCTAGGTCTCTAGGGACGCAGTTTTCATCTTTGATTTAAGATTCGACGAACTCCAGGCGCTGAAGATTTCAGCGTCACCGGGATCTCGATTCCGGTGATTATTTCTGGGTCTCTAGGGACGCAGTTTTCATCTTTGATTTAAGATTCCGACGAACTCCACGCTGAAGATTTAAGCGTCATCGTGGATCTAGATTCCGGTGATGATTTCTGGGTCTCTAGGGACTCGATTTCGTCTTTGATTTCTGATTCTAACAAAGTCCATGGCGCTGCAGATTTAAGCGTCACCGTAGATCTGGGTTTCGAGGATGATTTCTGGGTCTCTAGGGGCTCGGTTTTCGTCTTTGATTTATGATTCTAAGAAAGTCCATGGCGCTGCAGATTAAGCGTCACCGTGGATCTGGGTTCCGGGTGATGATTTCTGGGTCTCTAGGACTCAGTTTTTGTCAATGATTTATGATTCTCAAGAAGTCCAGGGGCGCTGAAGATTTCAGCATCACCGTGGATCTCGATTCCGGTGATGATTTCTGGGTCTCTATGGACTCGGTTTTCGTCTTTGATTTATGATTCTGACAAAGTCCACGGGCGCTGCAGATTTAAGCGTCACCGTGGATCTGGGTTCCGGGATGATTTCTGGGTCTCTAGGGACTCCGTTTTTGCCAGTGATTTATGATTCTGACGAACTACAGGGCGCTGAAGATTTAAACGTCACCGTGGATCTCGATTCCGGTGATGATTTCTGGGTCTCTAGGGACGCAGTTTCATCTTTGATTTAAGATTCTGACGAACTCCAGGGGCGCTGAAGATTACAGCGTCACCGTGGATCTCGATTCCGGTGATTATTTCTGGTCTCTAGGGACGCAGTTTTCATCTTTGATTTAAGATTCTGACGAACTCCAGGGGCGTGAAGATTTCAGCGTCACCGTGGATCTCGATTCCGGTGATGATTTCTAGTCTCTAGGGACGCAGTTTTTGTCAATGATTTATGATTCTGATGAAATCCAGGGGCCCTGAAGATTTCAGCGTCACCGTGGATCTCGATTCCGGTGATGATTTCTGGGTCTCTATGGACTCGGTTTTTCGTCTTGATTTATGATTCTGACAAAGTCCATCGGCGCTGCAGATTTAAGCGTCACCGTGGATCTGCGTTCTGGGGATGATTTCTGGGTCTCTAGGGACTCAGTTTTTGCCAGTGATTTATGATTCTGACGAACTACAGGGGCGCTGCAGATTTAAACGTCACCGTGGATCTCGATTCCGGTGATGATTTCTAGGTCTCTAGGGACGCAGTTTTCATCTTTGATTTAAGATTCGGACGAACTCCAGGGGCGCTGAAGATTTCAGCGTCACCGTGGATCTCGATTCCGGTGATTATTTCTGGGTCTCTAGGGACGCAGTTTTCATCTTTGATTTAAGATTCCGACGAACTCCAGGGGCGCTGAAGATTTCAGCGTCACCGTGGATCTCGATTCCGGTGATTATTTCTGGGTCTCTAGGGACGCAGTTTTCATCTTTGATTTAAGATTCCGACGAACTCCAGGGGCGCTGAAGATTTCAGCGTCACCGTGGATCTCGATTCCGGTGATGATTTCTAGGTCTCTAGGGACGCAGTTTTTGTCAATGATTTATGATTCTGACGAAATCCAGGGGCCCTGAAGATTTCAGCGTCACCGTGGATCTCGATTCCGGTGATGATTTCTGGGTCTCTATGGACTCGGTTTTCGTCTTTGATTTATGATTCTGACAAAGTCCATGGGCGCTGCAGATTTAAGCGTCACCGTGGATCTGGGTTCCGGGGATGATTTCTGGGTCTCTAGGGACTCCGTTTTTGTCAGTGATTTAGGATTCTAACGAAGTCTCCTGGCGCTGAAGATTTAAGCGTCACCGTGGATCTAGATTCCGGTGATGATTTCTGGGTCTCTAGGGACACACTTTTCATCTTTGATTTAAGATTCTGACGAACTCCAGGGGCGCTGAAGATTTCAGCGTCACCGTGGATCTCGATTCCGGTGATTATTTCTGGGTCTCTAGGGACGCAGTTTTTGTCAATGATTTATGATTCTGACGAAATCCAGGGGCAATAAAGATTTCAGCGTCACCGTGGATCTCGATTCCGGTGATGATTTCTGGGTCTCTATGGACTCGGTTTTTCGTCTTTGATTTATGATTCTGACAAAGTCCAGGGCGCCGCAGATTTAATCGTCACCGTGGATCTGGGTTTCTCGGGGATGATTTCTGGGTCTCTAGGGACTCCTTTTTGTCAGTGATTTAGGATTCTAACGAAGTCCAGGGGCGCTGAAGATTTAAGCGTCACCGTGGATCTAGATTCCGTTGATGATTTCTGGGTCTCTAGGGACTCGATTTCGTCTTTGATTTCTTATTCTAACAAAGTCCATGGCGCTGCAGATTTCAGCGTCACCGTGGATCTGGGTTTCGGGGATGATTTATGGGTCTCTAGGGACTCGGTTTTCGTCTTTGATTTATGATTCTGACAAAGTCCAAGGGGGCTGCAGATTTAAGCGTCACCGTGGATCTGGTTTCCGGGGATGATTTCTGGGTCTCTAGGGACTCAGTTTTTGCCAGTGATTTATGATTCTGACGAACTACAGGGGCGCTGAAGATTTAAGCGTCACCGTGGATCTTGATTCCTATGATGATTTCTGGGTCTCTAGGGACACAGTTTTCATCTTTGATTTAAGATTCTGACGAACTCCAGGGGCGCTGAAGATTTCAGCGTCACCGTGGATCTCGATTCCGGTGATTATTTCTGGGTCTCTAGGGACGCAGTTTTCATCTTTGATTTAAGATTCCGACGAACTCCAGGGGCGCTGAAGATTTCAGCGTCACCGTGGATCTCGATTCCGGTGATGATTTCTAGGTCTCTAGGGACGCAGTTTTTGTCAATGATTTATGATTCTGACGAAATCCAGGGGCCCTGAAGATTTCAGCGTCACCGTGGATCTCGATTCCGGTGATGATTTCTGGGTCTCTATGGACTCGGTTTTCGTCTTTGATTTATGATTCTGACAAATTCCATGGGCGCTGCAGATTTCAGCGTCACCGTGGATCTCGATTCCGGTGATGATTTCTGGGTCTCTAGGGACGCAGTTTTCATCTTTGATTTAAGATTCTGACGAACTCCAGGGCCGCTGAAGATTTCAGCGTCACCGTGTATCTCGATTCCGGTGATGATTTCTGGGTCTTTAGGAACTTAGTTTTTGCCAGTGATTTATGATTCTGACGAACTACAGGGGCGCTGAAGATTTAAGCGTCACCGTGGATCTCGATTCCGGTGATGATTTCTGGGTCTCTAGGGACGCAGTTTTAATCTTTGATTTAAGATTCTAACGAACTCCGGGCGCTGAAGATTTCAGCGTCACCGTGGATCTCGATTCCGGGTGATGATTTCTGGGTCTCTAGGGACGCAGTTTTTGTCAATGATTTATGATTCTGATGAAATCCAGGGGCAATGAAGATTTCAGCGTCACCGTGGATCTCGATTCGAGTGATGATTTCAAGGTCTCTAGGGACGCAATTTTCATCTTGATTTAAGATTCTGACGAACTCCAAGGGCGCTGAAGATTTCAGCGTCACCGTGGATCTCGATTCCGGTGATGATTTCTGGGTCTCTAGGACGTAGTTTTTGTCAATGATTTATGATTTTGACGAAATCCAGGGCCCTGACGATTTCAGCGTCACCGTGGATCTCGATTCCGGTGATGATTTCTGGGTCTCTAGGGACGCATTTTGTCAATGATTTATGATTCTGACGAAATCCAGGGGCAATGAAGATTTCAGCGTCACCGTGGATCTCGATTCGGTGATGATTTCTGGGTCTCTAGGGACGCAGTTTTCATCTTTGATTTAAGATTCTGACGAACTCCAAAGGCGCTGAAAGATTTCAGCGTCACCGTGGATCTCGATTCCGGTGATGATTTCTGGGTCTCTAGGACGTAGTTTTTGTCAATGATTTGTGATTCTGACGAAATCCAGGGGCCCTGACGATTTCAGCGTCACCGTGGATCTCGATTCCGGTGATGATTTCTGGGTCTCTATGGACTCGGTTTTCTTCTTTGATTTATGATTCTGACAAAAGTCCATGGGCGCTGAGATTTAAGCGTCACCGTGGATCTCGATTCGGGTGATGATTTCTGGGTCTCTAGGGACGCCAGTTTTCATCTTTGATTTAAGATTCTGACGAACTCCAAGGGGCGCTGAAGATTTCAGCGTCACCGTGGATCTCGATTCCGGTGATGATTTCTGGGTCTCTAGGGACGTAGTTTTTGTCAATGATTTATGATTCTGACGAAATCCAGGGGCCCTGACGATTTCAGCGTCACCGTGGATCTCGATTCCGGTGATGATTTCTAGGTCTCTATGGACTCGGTTTTCTTCTTTGATTTTTGATTCTGACAAAGTCCATGGGCGCTGCAGATTTAAGCGTCACCGTGGATCTCGATTCCTGTGATGATTTCTGGGTCTCTAGGGACGCAGTTTTCATCTTTGATTTAAGATTCTGACGAACTCCAAGGCGCTGAAATTTCAGCGTCACCGTGGATCTCGATTCCGGTGATGATTTCTGGGTCTCTAGGACGCAGTTTTTGTCAATGATTTATGATTCTGACGAAATCCAGGGCAATGAAGATTTCAGCGTCACCGTGGATTCCGATTGGGTGATGATTTCTGGGTCGCTAGGGAGCACTTTTCATCTTTGATTTAAGATTCTGACGAACTCCAGGGGCGCTGAAGATTTCAGCGTCACCGTGGATCTCGATTCCAGATGATTTTCGGGTCTCTAGGGACGCAGTTTTTTGTTAATGATTTATGATTCTGACGAAATCCAGGGGCTGAAGATTTCAGCGTCACCGTGGATCTCGATTCCGGTGATGATTTCTGGCTCTCTATGGACTCGGTTTTCGTCTTTGATTTATGATCTGACAAAGTCCATGGGCGCGCAGATTTAATCGTCACCGTGGATCTGGATTCCGGTGATGATTTCTGGGTCTCTAGGGACGCAGTTTTTGTCAATGATTTATGATTCTGACGAAATCCAGGGGCGCTGAAGATTTCAGCGTCACCGTGGATCTCGATTCGGGTGATGATTTCTGGGTCTCTAGGGACGCAGTTTTCATCTTTGATTTAAGATTCTGACGAACTCCAAGGGCGCTGAAGATTTAAGCGTCACCGTGGATCTAGATTCCGGTGATGATTTTTGGCTCTCTAGGGACTCGATTTCGTCTTGATTTCTGATTCTAACAAAGTCCATGGCGCTGCAGATTTCAGCGTCACCGTGGATCTGGGTTTCGGGATGATTTCTGGGTCTCTAGGACTCGGTTTCGTCTTTGATTTATGATTCTGACAAAGTCCATGGGCGCTGCAGATTTAAGCGTCACCGTGGATCTCGATTCCTGTGATGATTTCTGGGTCTCTAGGGACGCAGTTTTCATCTTTGATTATAAGATTCTGACGAACTCCAAGGCGCTGAAGATTTCAGCGTCACCGTGGATCTCGATTCCGGTGATGATTTCTGGGTCTCTAGGGACTAGTTTTTGTTCAATGATTTATGATTCTGACAAATCCAGGGGCAATGAAGATTTCAGCGTCACCGTGGATCTCGATTCGGGTGATGATTTCTGGGTCTCTAGGGACGCAGTTTTCATCTTTGATTTAAGATTCTGACGAACTCCAAGGGCGCTGAAGATTTCAGCGTCACCGTGGATCTCGATTCCGGTGATGATTTCTGGGTCTCTAGGGACGTTAGTTTTTGTCAATGATTTATGATTCTGACGAAATCCAGGGGCCCTGACGATTTCAGCGTCACCGTGGATCTCGATTCCGGTGATGATTTCTGGGTCTCTATGGACTCGTTTTCGTCTTTGATTTATGATTCTGACAAAGTCCATGGGCGCTGCAGATTAAGCGTCACCGTGGATCTCGATTCCTGTGATGATTTCTGGGTGTCTAGGGACGCAGTTTTCATCTTTGATTTAAGATTCTGACGAACTCCAAGGGCGCTGAAGATTTCAGCGTCACCGTGGATCTCGATTCCGGTGATTATTTCTGGGTCTCTAGGGACGCAGTTTTTGTCAATGATTTATGATTCTGACGAAATCCAGGGGCTGAAGATTTCAGCGTCACCGTGGATCTCGATTCCGGTGATGATTTCTGGGTCTCTATGGGACTCGGTTTTCGTCTTTGATTTATGATTCTGACAAAGTCCATGGGCGCCGCAGATTTAATCGTCACCGTGGATCTGGGTTTCGGGGATGATTTCTGGGTCTCTAGGGACTCCGTTTTTGTCAGTGATTTAGATTCTAACGAAGCTCAGGGGCGCTGAAGATTTAAGCGTCACCGTGGATCTAGATTCCGGTGATGATTTTGGCTCTCTAGGGACTCGATTTCGTCTTTGATTTCTGATTCTAACAAAGTCCAGGGCGCTGCAGATTTCAGCGTCACCGTGGATCTCGGTTCGGGATGATTTCTGGGTCTCTAGGGACTCGGTTTTCGTCTTTGATTTATGATTCTGACAAAGTCCATGGCGCTGCAGATTTCAGCGTCACCGTGGATCTCGATTCCTGTGATGATTTCTGGGTCTCTAGGGACGCAGTTTTCATCTTTGATTTAAGATTCTGACGAACTCCAAGCGCTGAGATTTCAGCGTCACCGTGGATCTCGATTCCGGTGATGATTTCTGGGTCTCTAGGGACGCAGTTTTTGTCAATGATTTATGATTCTGACGAAATCCAGGGGCAATGAAGATTTCAGCGTCACCGTGGATCTCGATTCCGGTGATGATTTCTGGGTCTCTAGGGACGCAGTTTTCATCTTTGATTTAAGATTCTGACGAACTCCAAGGGCGCTGAAGATTTCAGCGTCACCGTGGATCTCGATTCCGGTGATGATTTCTGGGTCTCTAGGGACGTAGTTTTTGTCAATGATTTATGATTCTGACGAAATCCAGGGGCCCTGAAGATTTCAGCGTCACCGTGGATCTCGATTCCGGTGATGATTTCTGGGTCTCTATGGACTCGGTTTTCTTCTTTGATTTATGATTCTGACAAAGTCCATGGGCGCTGCAGATTTAAGCGTCACCGTGGATCTCGATTCCTGTGATGATTTCTGGGTCTCTAGGGACGCAGTTTCATCTTTGATTTAAGATTCTGACGAACTCCAAGGGCGCTGAAGATTTCAGCGTCACCGTGGATCTCGATTCCGGTGATTATTTCTGGGTCTCTAGGGACGCAGTTTTTGTCAATGATTTATGATTCTGACGAAATCCAGGGGCAATGAAGATTTCAGCGTCACCGTGGATCTCGATTCGGGTGATGATTTCTGGGTCTCTAGGGACGCAGTTTTCATCTTTGATTTAAGATTCTGACGAACTCCAAAGGCGCTGAAGATTTCAGCGTCACCGTGGATCTCGATTCCGGTGATGATTTCTGGGTCTCTAGGGACGTAGTTTTTGTCAATGATTTGTGATTCTGACGAAATCCAGGGCCCTGACGATTTCAGCGTCACCGTGGATCTCGATTCCGGTGATGATTTCTGGGTCTCTATGGACTCGGTTTTCTTCTTTGATTTATGATTCTGACAAAGTCCATGGGCGCTGCAGATTTAAGCGTCACCGTGGATCTCGATTCGGGTGATGATTTCTGGGTCTCTAGGGACGCAGTTTTCATCTTTGATTTAAGATTCTGACGAACTCCAAGGGCGCTGAAGATTTCAGCGTCACCGTGGATCTCGATTCCGGTGATGATTTCTGGGTCTCTAGGGACGTAGTTTTTGTCAATGATTTATGATTCTGACGAAATCCAGGGGCCCTGACGATTTCAGCGTCACCGTGGATCTCGATTCCGGTGATGATTTCTAGGTCTCTATGGACTCGGTTTTCTTCTTTGATTTTTGATTCTGACAAAGTCCATGGGCGCTGCAGATTTAAGCGTCACCGTGGATCTCGATTCCTGTGATGATTTCTGGGTCTCTAGGGACGCAGTTTTCATCTTTGATTTAAGATTCTGACGAACTCCAAGGCGCTGAAAATTTCAGCGTCACCGTGGATCTCGATTCCGGTGATGATTTCTGGGTCTCTAGGGACGCAGTTTTTGTCAATGATTTATGATTCTGACGAAATCCAGGGGCAATGAAGATTTCAGCGTCACCGTGGAATTCGATTCGGGTGATGATTTCTGGGTCGCTAGGGACGCACTTTTCATCTTTGATTTAAGATTCTGACGAACTCCAGGGGCGCTGAAGATTTCAGCGTCACCGTGGATCTCGATTCCAGTGATTATTTCTGGGTCTCTAGGGACGCAGTTTTTGTTAATGATTTATGATTCTGACGAAATCCAGGGGCAATGAAGATTTCAGCGTCACCGTGGATCTCGATTCCGGTGATGATTTCTGGCTCTCTATGGACTCGGTTTTCGTCTTTGATTTATGATTCTGACAAAGTCCATGGGCGCCGCAGATTTAATCGTCACCGTGGATCTGGATTCCGGTGATGATTTTCGGGGTCTATAGGACGCAGTTTTTGTCAATGATTTATGATTCTGACGAAATCCAGGGCGCTTGAAGATTTCAGCGTCACCGTGGATCTCGATTCGGTGATGATTTCTGGGTCTCTAGGGACGCAGTTTTCATCTTTGATTTAAGATTCTGACGAACTCCAAGGGCGCTGAAGATTTAAGCGTCACCGTGGATCTAGATTCCGGTGATGATTTTGGCTCTCTAGGGACTCGATTTCGTCTTTGATTTCTGATTCTAACAAAAGTCCATGGCGCTGCAGATTTCAGCGTCACCGTGGATCTGGGTTTCGGGGATGATTTCTGGGTCTCTAGGGACTCGGTTTTCGTCTTTGATTTATGATTCTGACAAAGTCCATGGGCGCTGCAGATTTAAGCGTCACCGTGGATCTCGATTCCTGTGATGATTTCTGGGTCTCTAGGGACGCAGTTTTCATCTTTGATTTAAGATTCTGACGAACTCCAAGGCGCTGAAGATTTCAGCGTCACCGTGGATCTCGATTCCGGTGATGATTTCTGGGTCTCTAGGGACGTAGTTTTGTCAATGATTTATGATTCTGACGAAATCCAGGGGCAATGAAGATTTCAGCGTCACCGTGGATCTCGATTCCGGGTGATGATTTCTGGGTCTCTAGGGACGCAGTTTTCATCTTTGATTTAAGATTCTGACGAACTCCAAGGGCGCTGAAGATTTCAGCGTCACCGTGGATCTCGATTCCGGTGATGATTTCTGGGTCTCTAGGGACGTAGTTTTTGTCAATGATTTATGATTCTGACGAAATCCAGGGCCCTGACGATTTCAGCGTCACCGTGGATCTCGATTCCGGTGATGATTTCTGGGTCTCTATGGACTCGGTTTTCTTCTTTGATTTATGATTCTGACAAAGTCCATGGGCGCTGCAGATTTAAGCGTCACCGTGGATCTCGATTCCTGTGATGATTTCTGGGTCTCTAGGGACGCAGTTTTCATCTTTGATTTAAGATTCTGACGAACTCCAAGGGCGCTGAAGATTTCAGCGTCACCGTGGATCTCGATTCCGGTGATTATTTCTGGGTCTCTAGGGACGCAGTTTTTGTCAATGATTTATGATTCTGACGAAATCCAGGGGCAATGAAGATTTCAGCGTCACCGTGGATCTCGATTCCGGTGATGATTTCTGGGTCTCTATGGACTCGGTTTTCGTCTTTGATTTATGATTCTGACAAAGTCCATGGGCGCCGCAGATTTAATCGTCACCGTGGATCTGGGTTTCGGGGATGATTTCTGGGTCTCTAGGGACTCCGTTTTTGTCAGTGATTTAGGATTCTAACGAAGTCCAGGGGCGCTGAAGATTTAAGCGTCACCGTGGATCTAGATTCCGGTGATGATTTTTGGCTCTCTAGGGACTCGATTTCGTCTTTGATTTCTGATTCTAACAAAGTCCATGGCGCTGCAGATTTCAGCGTCACCGTGGATCTGGGTTTCGGGGATGATTTCTGGGTCTCTAGGGACTCGGTTTTCGTCTTTGATTTATGATTCTGACAAAGTCCATGGGCGCTGCAGATTTAAGCGTCACCGTGGATCTCGATTCCTGTGATGATTTCTGGGTCTCTAGGGACGCAGTTTTCATCTTTGATTTAAGATTCTGACGAACTCCAAGGCGCTGAAGATTTCAGCGTCACCGTGGATCTCGATTCCGGTGATGATTTCTGGGTCTCTAGGGACGTAGTTTTTGTCAATGATTTATGATTCTGACGAAATCCAGGGGCAATGAAGATTTCAGCGTCACCGTGGATCTCGATTCGGGTGATGATTTCTGGGTCTCTAGGGACGCAGTTTTCATCTTTGATTTAAGATTCTGACGAACTCCAAGGGCGCTGAAGATTTCAGCGTCACCGTGGATCTCGATTCCGGTGATGATTTCTGGGTCTCTAGGGACGTAGTTTTTGTCAATGATTTATGATTCTGACGAAATCCAGGGGCCCTGACGATTTCAGCGTCACCGTGGATCTCGATTCCGGTGATGATTTCTGGGTCTCTATGGACTCGGTTTTCTTCTTTGATTTATGATTCTGACAAAGTCCATGGGCGCTGCAGATTTAAGCGTCACCGTGGATCTCGATTCCTGTGATGATTTCTGGGTCTCTAGGGACGCAGTTTTCATCTTTGATTTAAGATTCTGACGAACTCCAGGGCGCTGAAGATTTCAGCGTCACCGTGGATCTCGATTCCGGTGATGATTTCTGGGTCTCTAGGGACGCAGTTTTTGTCAATGATTTATGATTCTGACGAAATCCAGGGGCGCTGAAGATTTCAGCGTCACCGTGGATCTCGATTCCGGTGATGATTTCTGGCTCTCTATGGACTCGGTTTTCGTCTTTGATTTATGATTCTGACAAAGTCCATGGGCGCTGAAGATTTAAGCGTCACCGTGGATCTCGTTCCGGGATGATTTCTGGGTCTCTAGGGACTCGTTTTTGTTGATTTATGATTCTGACGAAGTCCAGGGGCGCTGAAGATTTAAGCG
>CAXHTJ010001406.1:5000-7500 GCA_964019445.1 Populus tremula | reverse complement strand
GGGGCTGTCCGCGCTGCCGATTTTTCCCACTGCTGGCATCGCTGCCGCTGCCCCGGGCCCGAAGGCAGCCCCCCCGCGGGCAAGATAGCAAGCCAGCGGGGGCTGTCCGCGCTGCCGATTTTTCCCACTGCTGGCATCGCTGCCGCTGCCCCGGGCCCGAAGGCAGCCCCCCGCGGGCAAGATAGCAAGCCAGCGGGGGCTGTCCGCGCTGCCGATTTTTCCCACTGCTGGCATCGCTGCCGCTGCCCCGGGCCCGAAGGCAGCCCCCCGCGGGCAAGATAGCAAGCCAGCGGGGGCTGTCCGCGCTGCCGATTTTTCCCACTGGTGGCATCGCTGCCGCTGCCCCGGGCCCGAAGGCAGCCCCTCCCGCGCGCAAGATAGCAAGCCAGCGGGGGCTGTCCCCGCGTCAGCCCCGTTGCCGTGAGCCTACCCCCTAGACGAATTTTCCTGCCTGGCCAGCCCAGCGTCCAGATTTGTTGTTCGTCAACAAATCTGCGCTGCCGATTTTCCACGACGGGCCTCCAGCGGAATTTACCGCGCTGCCGATTTTTCCCACTGCTGGCATCGCTGCCGCTGCCGCTGCCCCGCGTGTGCGTAGCCTCTCCCGCGCGGGGGCAGGCAAGAGCGCAGGGGGCCAAGGCCCGAAGGCAGCCCCCCCGCGGGTAAGATAGCCAGCCAGCAGGGGCTGTCCCCGCGTCAGCCCCCGTTGCGCAGCGCGGCATGGAAATCATTGCCGCGCGCGCGCGCGCCCAATCGCCCAAGCGCCCAAGGGCCCCAAGGGCCCCAGGCCCTCAGGCCCCAGCGCCCCAGCGCCAAGCGCAGACGCGGGCGCGGGCGCGGGCGCGGGCGGCGCGCGCGCGCGCGTGTGATTTTTATAGGGACGGTGGTCGGAATCGGGTCGTCGCCGGCCGGAAAACGGGTCATCGATGGCGGCGTTACTTCGGGCCGTGAGGCCCCCACGTGTGTAGCAGCAGCTCGCAAATCCCCCGCGGCAGGCCTATGGGCGCCAGCCAGCGCGCCCCATGGCCAGTCGGGGGGCACCCCCCTAAAGAGCTATAAGTGTTATTGCAGCTCTGGCAGGGGTAGACACTACTAGGTCCCAGCTGTCACCCCCCCTCTAAAAAATTCATTTCTTGGTATTTTGAGCTGAAATTTTGCACATAGGTTGGCAAAAATCCAGTCCACCTTTATAAATTTTCCCAGATTTTTTCGAGGTCGGGAAGTATTTTTTTTTATTTTCCTACGATTAAAAATCAAGGAAATACGCAAAAATAGGAACCGGCCCGGAATGACCCCAAATTCGGCTGGCAGCCTCACAAAAATATGGCTGATTTTACTGGATTGGTTTCACGTGGAAAGCACGACGTTTTCTTGGCGGGATGCGGGAAAACCGGCAGCGCGCATGCCGCGGCCACCGGAGGTGCCCCGGGAAAACTCTTGCTTTCACGGTCTTGGCCTCCCCTCGCCACCATGGCAGGCCTCTAATCCCCCCATCAGCAGTTGTAGCCGATAGGGCAGTGATTTGAACGACGCCGCCGGGTAATCGCACCCGGCCGACGCGGGGAGGAAGAGATCTCTTCTTCCAAGATAGCGAACAACGCATCGGGAGTTATGTTGATAGGGCAGAGAATTGAATGACTCGTTGCGGGCAGCCAGCTGATAGGGCCTCCAGCTGCACAAATCCGCGCTGCCGATTTTTCCGACGTTGCCGATTTGTCTGAACAGCCCCTCGTTCGTCGGCGCTGCCGATTCCAACACTGCCTGCTGTGTCTGAACAGCCCCTGTTTCGTCAGCGCGTCCCCGACGAATTTTCCTGCCTGGCCTGGACAGCCCAGCGTCCAGCCCGTGTTCGTCAACAAATCTGCGCTGCCGATTTTCCCCGACGGGCCTCCAGCTGCGGATCTCCGCTGCCGATTTTTCCCACTGTTGGCATCGCTGCCGCTGCCTAGGCCCCCAGTCTTTTTCGTCACGCCTAGGACTATAAACAGTCCGGACTCATCGCCAGCACCGGCTGCCGATTCTGCCGACTTCTCCGATTTCGTCGGCGCTGCCGATTCCAACACTGCCCGCTGTGTCCGAACAGCCCCTGCTTCGTCAGCGCATCCCCTTGACGATTTTTCCTGCCTGGCCTGGACAGCCCAGCGTCCAGCCCATGTTCGTCAAAAAATCTGCGCTGCCGATTTTTCCCACTGTTGGCATCGCTGCCACTGCCCAGCGTGTGTCTAGGCCCCCAGTCGTTTTCGTCAAGCCTAGGACTATAAATCGTCCGGACTCATCGCCAGCACCGGCTGCCGATTCTGCCGACTTCTCCGATTTCGTCGGCGCTGCCGATTCCAACACTGCCTGCTGTGTCTGAACAGCCCCTGTTTCGTCAGCGCGTCCCCTCGACGAATTTTCCTGCCTGGCCTGGACAGCCCAGCGTCCAGCCCGTGTTCGTCAACAAATCTGCGCTGCCGATTTTCCCCGACGGGCCTCCAGCTGCGGATCTCCGCGCTGCCGA
>CAXHTJ010001405.1:0-17697 GCA_964019445.1 Populus tremula | reverse complement strand
ATCACCGGCACCAACTTCATTCCGCTGACGCTGGAATCTTCAGCTCCCGTGGACTACGCCAGAATTACAAACCGATGACGAAAACTGAGTTGCTCGAGACCCAGAAATCATCCCCGAGACCCAGATCCACGGTGAGGCTTAAATCTGTAGCGCCAATAGACGACGCTAGAATCATAAATCATTGACGAAAACTGCGTCCATGGAGACCCAGAAATCATCACAGGAAACCAGAACCTTGGGGACGCTGAAATCTTCAGCGCCTCGAGACTACGTCAGATTCTTAAAACATTGATTCAAACTGAGTCCCTGGAGACCCATAAATCATCCCCGGATCCCAGATCCACGGTGACGCTGAAATCTTCAGCGCCCGTGGATGACGTTAGAATCATAAATCATTAACGAAATTGAGTCCTTGTAGACCTAAAAATTATCCCCGAGAGCAACTTCCACCGCTGACGCTGAAATCTTCTGCGCCAGTAGACTACGTCAGAATAACAAATCATTGACGAAATTTGCGTCCCTAGAAACCCCATAATCATCGCCGGAACCCAGATCCAGAGTGACGCTGAAATCTTCAGCGCGCATGGACGACGTCCGAATCTTAAATCATTAACGAAAACTGACTCCCTGCAGACCAAGAAACCATCCCCGGAACCAACTTCATTCCGCTGACGCTGGAATCTTCAGCTCCCGTGGACTACGCCAGAATTACAAACCGATGACGAAAACTGAGTTGCTCGAGACCCAGAAATCATCCCCGAGACCCAGATCCACGGTGAGGCTTAAATCTGTAGCGCCAATAGACGACGCTAGAATCATAAATCATTGACGAAAACTGCGTCCATGGAGACCCAGAAATCATCACAGGAAACCAGAACCTTGGGGACGCTGAAATCTTCAGCGCCTCGAGACTACGTCAGATTCTTAAAACATTGATTCAAACTGAGTCCCTGGAGACCCATAAATCATCCCCGGATCCCAGATCCACGGTGACGCTGAAATCTTCAGCGCCCGTGGATGACGTTAGAATCATAAATCATTAACGAAATTGAGTCCTTGTAGACCTAAAAATTATCCCCGAGAGCAACTTCCACCGCTGACGCTGAAATCTTCTGCGCCAGTAGACTACGTCAGAATAACAAATCATTGACGAAATTTGCGTCCCTAGAAACCCCATAATCATCGCCGGAACCCAGATCCAGAGTGACGCTGAAATCTTCAGCGACCATGGACGACGTCGGAATCCTAAATCGTTAACAAAAACTGACTCCCTGTAGACCTAGAAAGCATCACCGGCACCAACTTCCACCGCTGACGCTGGAATCTTCAGCGCCCGTGGACTACGTCAGAATAACAAATCATTGACGAAAACTGCGTCCCTAGAAACCCCATAATCATCGCCGGAACCCAGATCCAGAGTGACGCTGAAATCTTCAGCGACCATGGACAACGTCGGAATCCTAAATCATTAACAAAAACTGACTCCCTGTAGACCTAGAAACCATTACCGGAACCAATTTCCACCGCTGACGCTGGAATCTTCAGCGCCCATGGACTACGTCAGAATTACAAATCGATGACGAAAACTGAGTCGCTCGAGACCCAGAAATCATACCCGAGACCCAGATCCACGGTGAGGCTTAATTCTGCAGAGCCCGTGGATGACGTCAGAATCCTAAATCATTAACGAAAACTGAGTCCTTGTAGACCTAGAAATCATCCCCGAGACCAACTTCCACCGCTGACGCTGGAATCTTCAGCGCTCGTGGACAACGTCAGAATCATAAATCATTAACGAAAATTGAGTCCCCGAGACCAACTTCCACCGTTGACGCTGAAATCTTCTGCGCCCGTGGACTACGTCAGAATAACAAATCATTGACAAAAACTGCGTCCCTAGAAAACTCGTATCTTCGTCGGAACCCAGATCCAGAGTGACGCTAAAATCTTCAGCGCGCATGGACGACGTATGAATCTTAAATCATTAACGAAAAGTGACTCCCTGTAGACCTAGAAACCATCACCGGAACCAACTTCCACCGCTGACGCTGGAATCTTCAGCGCCCGTGGACTACGTCAGAATAACAAATCATTGACGAAAACTGCGTCCCTAGAAACCCCATAATCATCGCCGGAACCCAGATCCAGAGTGACGCTGAAATCTTCAGCGACCATGGACGACGTCGGAATCCTAAATCAATAACGAAAACTGACTCCCTGTAGACCTAGAAACCATCACCGGCACCAACTTCCACTGCTGACGCTGGAATCTTCAGCGCCCGTGGACTACGTCAGATTGACAAATCGTTGACGAAAACTGAGTCGCTCTAGACCCAGAAATCATCCCCGAACCCAGATCCACGGTGAGGCTTAAATCTGCAGCACCAATAGACGACCCAGAATCATAAATCAATGACGAAAACTGCGTCCATGGAGACCCAGAAATCATCAATGGAATCCAGAACCTGGGGACGCTGAAATCTTCAGCGCCTCGAGACTACGTCAGATTCTTAAAACATTGATTCAAACTGAGTCCTTATAGACCTAGAAATCATCCCCGAGACCAACTTCCACCGCTGACGCTGCAATCTTCAGCGCCCGTGGACAACGTCAGAATAACAAATCATTAACGAAAACTGCGTCCCTAGAAACCCCGTATCATCGTCGGAACCCAGATCCAGAGTGACGCTGAAATCTTCAGCGCGCATGGACGACGTCCGAATCTTAAATCATTAACGAAAAGTGACTCCCTGTAGACCTAGAAACCATCACCGGAACCAACTTCCACCGCTGACGCTGGAATCTTCAGCGCCCGTGGACTACATTAGAATTACAAATCGATGACGAAAACTGTGTCGCTCGAGACCCAGAAATCATCCCCGAGACCCAGATCCACTGTGACGCTTAAATCTGTAGCGCCAATAGACGACGCCGGAATCATAAATCATTGACGAAAACTGCGTCCATGGAGACCCAGAAATCATCAATGGAATCCAGAACCTGGGGACGCTGAAATCTTCAGCGCCTCGAGACTACGTCAGATTCTTAAAACATTGATTCAAACTGAGTCCTTGTAGACCTAGAAATCATCCCCGAGACCAACTTCCACCGCTAACGCTGCAATCTTCAGCGCCCGTGGACAACGTCAGAATAACAAATCATTAACGAAAACTGCGTCCCTAGAAACCCCATCATCATCGCCGGAACCCAGATCCAGAGTGACACTGAAATCTTCAGCGCCCATGGACGACGTCCGAATCTTCAATCATTAACGAAAAGTGACTTCCTGTAGACCTAGAAACCATCACCGGAACCAACTTCCACCGCTGACACTGGAATCTTCAAGCGCCCATGGACTACGTCAGAATTACAAATCGATGACGAAAACTGAGTCGCTCGAGACCTAGAAATCATACCCTAGACCCAGATCCACGGTGAGGCTGAAATCTTCAGCACCCGTGGATGACGTCAGAATCCTAAATCATTAACGAAAACTGAGTCCTTGTAGACCTAGAAATCATCCCGAGACCAACTTCCACCGCTGACGCTGGAATCTGCAGCGCCCGTGGACAACGTCAGAATCATAAATCATTAACGAAAATTGAGTCCCCGAGACCAACTTCCACCGTTTACGATGAAATCTTGCGCCCGGGGACTACGTCAGAATAACAAATCATTGACGAAAACTGCGTACCTAGAAACCCCGTAATCATCACCCGAACCCAGATCCAGCGTGACGCTGAAATCTTCAGCGCGCATGGACGACGTCCGAATCTTAAATTCATTACGAAAAGTGACTCCCTGTAGACCTAGAAACCATCACCGGAACCAAACTTCCACCGCTGACGCTGGAATCTTCAGCGCCCGTGGACTACATTAGAATTACAAATCGATGACGTAAACTGAGTCCTTGTAGACCTAGAAATCATCAACTGGAAACCAGAACCTGGGGACGCTGAAATCTTCAACGCCTCGAGACTACGTCAGATCTTAAAAACATTGATTCAAACCGAGTCCCTGGAGACCCCATAAAGCATCCCCGGATCCTAGATCCACGGTGACGCTGAAATCTTCAGCGCCCGTGGACGACGTCAGAATCCTAAATCATTAACGTAAACTGAGTCCTTGTAGACCTAGAAATCATCCCCGAGACCAACTTCCACCGCTGACGCTGGAATCTTCAGCTCCCGTGGACAACGTCAGAATCATAAATCATTAACGAAAATTGAGTCCCCGAGACCAACTTCCACCGCTGACTCTGAAATCTTCTGCGCCCGTGGAGTACGTCAGAATAACAAATCATTGATGAAAACTGTGTCCCTAGAAACTCCGTAATCATCGCCGGAACCCAGATCTAGAGTGACGCTGAAATCTTCAGCGCGCATGGACGACGTCATAATCTTAAATCATTAACGAGAAGTGACCCCCTGTAGACCTAGAAAGCATCACCGGAACCAACTTCCACCGCTGACGCTGGAATCTTCAGCTCCCGTGGACTACGTCAGAATTACAAACCGATGACGAAAACTGAGACGCTCTAGACCCAGAAATCATCTTCGAGACCCAGATCCACGGTGAGGATTAAATCTGCAGCGCCAATAGACGACGCTAGAATCATAAATCATTGATGAAAATTGCGTCCATGGAGACCCATAAATCATCACTGGAAACCAGAACCTTGGGGACGCTGAAATCTTCAGCGCCTCTAGACTACGTCAGATTCTTAAAACATTGATTCAAACTGAGTCCATGGAGACCCAGAAATCATCCCCGGATCCCAGATCCACGGTGACGCTGAAATCTTCATCGCCCGTGGATGACATAAGAATCTTATATCATTAACGAAAACTGAGTCCTTGTAGACCTAGAAATCATCCCCGAGAGCAACTTCCTCCGCTGACGCTAAAATCTTCTGCGCCAGTGGACTACGTTAGAATAACAAATCATTAACGAAAACTGCATCCCTAGAAACCCCATAATCATAGTCGGAACCCAGATCCAGAGTGACGCTGAAATCTTCAGCGACCATGGACGACGTCGGAATCCTAAATCATTAACGAAAACTGACTCCTTGTAGACCTAGAAACTATCACCGGCACCAACTTCCACCGCTAACGCTGGAATCTTCAGCGCCCGTGGACTACGTTAGAATTACAAATCGATGACTAAAACTGAGTCGCTCGAGACCCAGAAATCATCCCCGAGACCCACATCCACGGTGACGCTTAAATCTGTAGCGCCAATAGACGATGCCGGAATCATAAATCATTGACGAAAACTGCTTCCATGGAGACCCAGAAATCATCACTGGAAACCAGAACCTTGGGGACGCTGAAATCTTCAGCGCCTCGAGACTACATTAGATCCTTAAAACATTGATTCAAAACTGAGTCCCTGGAGATTCAGAAATCATCCCCGAGCACCCATTCCACGTGACGCTGAAATCTTCAGCGCCGTGGACGACGTCAGAATCGTAAATCATTAACGAAAACTGAGTCCTTGTAGACCTAGAAATCATCCCCGAGAGCACCTTCCACCGCTGACGCTGGACTCTTCAGCGCCCATGGACAACGTCAGAATCATAAATCATTAACGAAAATTGAGTCCCCGAGACCAACTTCCACCGCTGACTCTGAAATCTTCTGCGCCCGTGGACTACGTCAGAATTACAAATCGATGACTAAAACTAAGTCGCTCGAGACCCAGAAATCATCCCCGAGACCCAGATCCACGGTGACGCTTAAATCTGTAGCGCCAATAGACGACGCCGGAATCATAAATCATTGACGAAAACTGCTTCCATGGAGACCCAGAAATCATCACTGGAAACCAGAACCTTGGGGACGCTGAAATCTTCAACGCCTCGAGACTATGTCAGATTCTTAAAAGATTGATACAAACTGAGTCCCTGGAGACCCAGAAATCATCCCCGACAGCCAGATCCACGGTGACGCTGAAATCTTCAGCGCCCGTGGACGACGTCAGAATCGTAAATCATTAACGAAAACTGAGTCCTTGTAGACCTAGAAATCATCCCCGAGACCAACTTCCACCGCTGACGCTGGAATCTTCAGCGCCCGTGGACAACGTCAGAATCATAAATCATTAACAAAAATTGAGTCCCCGAGACCAAAAATTGAGTCCCCGAGACCAACTTCCACCGCTGACTCTGAAATCTTCTGCGCCCGTGGACTACGTCAGAAATACAAATCGATGACGAAAACTGAGTCGCTCGAGACCCAGAAATCATCCCCGAGACCAACTTCCACCGCTGACGCTGGAATCTTCAGCGCCCGTGGACAACGTCAGAATCATAAATCATTAACGAAAATTGAGTCCCCGAGACCAACTTCCACCGCTGACTATGAAATCTTCTGCGCCCGTGGAGTACGTTAGAATAACAAATCATTGATCAAAATTGCGTCCCTAGAAACTCCGTAATCATCGCTGGAACCCAGATCTAGAGTGACGCTGAAATCTTCAACGCGCATGGACGACGTCATAATCGTAAATCACCCTGTAGACCTAGAAACTATCCCCGGAACAAACTTCCACCGCTGACGCAGGAATCTTCAGCGCCCGTGGACTTTGTCAGAATTACAAATCGATGATGAAAACTGCGTTGCTCGAGACCTAGAAATCATCCCTGAGACCCAGATCCATGGTGACGCTTAAATCTGTAGCGCCAATAGACGACGCCGGAATCATAAATCAATGACGAAAACTGCGTCCATGGAGACCCATAAATCATCACTGGAAACCAGAACCTTGGGGACGCTGAAATCTTCAGCGCCTCTACACTACGTCAGATTCTTAAAACATTGATTCAAACTGAGTCCATGGAGACCCCGAAATAATCCCCGGATCCCAGATCCACGGTGACGCTGAAATCTTCATCGCCCATGGATGACGTCAGAATCTTAAATCATTAACGAAAACTGAGTCCTTGTAGACCTAGAAATCATCCCCGAGAGCAACTTCCACCGCTGACGCTGAAATCTTCTGCGCCAGTAGACTACGTTAGAATAACAAATCATTGACGAAAACTGCGTCCCTAGAAACCTCATAATCATTGTCGGAACCCAGATCCAGAGTCAAGCTGAAATCTTCAGCGACCATGGACGACGTCGGAATCCTAAATCATTAACGAAAACTGACTCCTTGTAGACCTAGAAACTATCACCGGCACCAACTTCCACCGCTGACGCTGGAATCTTCAGCGCCCGTGGACTACGCCAGAATTACAAATCGATGACTAAAACTGAGTCGCTCGAGACCTAGAAATCATCCCTGAGACCCAGATCCACGGTGACGCTTAAATCTATAGCGCCAATAGACGACGCCGGAATCATAAATCATTGACGAAAACTGCTTCCATGGAGACCCAGAAATCATCACTGGAAACCAGAACCTTGGGGACGCTGAAATCTTCAGCGCCTCGAGACTACGTCAGATTCTTAAAACATTGATTCAAACTGAGTCCCTGGAGACCCAGAAATCATCCCCGACACCCAGATCCACGGTGACGCTAAAATTTTCAGCGCCCGTGGACGACGTCAGAATCGTAAATCATTAACGAAAACTGAGTCCTTGTAGACCTAGAAATCATCCCCGAGACCAACTTCCACCGCTGACGCTGGAATCTTCAGCGCCCATGGACAACGTCAGAATCATAAATCATTAACGAAAATTGAGTCCCCGAGACCAACTTCCACCGCTGACTCTGAAATCTTTTGCGCCCGTGGACTACGTCAGAATTACAAATCGATGACTAAAACTGAGTCGCTCGAGACCCAGAAATCATCCCCGAGACCAAGATCCACGGTGACGCTTAAATCTGTACCAATACACAACGCCAGAATCATAAATCATTGACGTAAACTGTCCTTGAGACCTAGAAATATCACTGGAAACCAGAACCTGGGGACGCTGAAATCTTCAACGCCTCAAGACTACGTCAGATTCTTAAAACATTGATTCAAACGAGTCCCTGGAGACCCATAAAGCACCCCCATCCTAGATCCACGGTGACGCTGAAATCTTCAGCGCCCGTGGACGACGTCAGAATCCTAAATCATTAACGTAAACTGAGTCCTTGTAGACCTAGAAATCATCCCCGAGACCAACTTCCACCGCTGACGCTGGAATCTTCAGCGCTCGTGGACAACGTCAGAATCATAAATCATTAACGAAAATTGAGTCCCCGAGACCAACTTCCACCGCTGACTCTGAAATCTTCTGCGCCCGTGGAGTACGTCAGAATAACAAATCATTGATGAAAACTACGTCCTAGAAACTCCGTAATCATCGCCAGAACCCAGATAACCTAGAGTGACTGAAATCTTCAACGCGCCATGGACGACGTCATAATCTTACATCATTAACGAGAAGTGACTCCCTGTAGACCTAGAAACCATCACCGGAACCAACTTCCACCGCTGACGCTGGAAACTTCTGCGCCCGTGGACTTTGTCAGAATTACAAATCGATGATGAAAACTGCGTCGCTCGAGACCTAGAAATCATCCCTGAGACCCAGATCCACGGTGACGCTTAAATCTGTAGCGCCAATAGACGACGCCAAAATCATAAATCAATGACGAAACTGCGTCCATGGAGACCCAGAATCATCACTGGAAACCAGAACCTTGGGGACGCTGAAATCTTCAGCGCCTCTTAGACTACGTCAGATTCTTAAAACATTGATTCAAATTGAGTCCATGGAGACCCAGAAATCATCCCCAGATCCCAGATCCACGGTGACGCTGAAATCTTCATCCCGTGGATGACGTCGAATCTTAAATCATTAACGAAAACTGAGTCCTTGTAGACCTAGAAATCATCCCCGAGAGCAACTTCCACCGCTGACGCTGGAATCTTCAGCGCCCGTGGACAACGTCAGAATCATAAATCATTAACGAAAATTGAGTCCCGGAGACCAACTTCCATCGCTGACTCTGGAATCTTCAGCGCCTGTGGACTAGGTCAGAAATACAAATCGATGACGAAAACTGAGTCGCTCGAGACCCAGAAATCATCCCCGAGACCCAGATCCACGGTGACGCTTAAATCTGTAGCGCCAGAATCAAAAATCATTGACGAAAACTGCGTCCATGGAGACCCAGAAATCATCACTGCAAACCAGAACCTTGGGGACGCTGAAATATTCAGCGCCCATGGACTACGTCACAATCACAAATATTTGACGAAAAGCGAGTCCCTCAAGACCCAAAAATTATCCCCGGAACCCCAAATCCAGCGTGACGCTGAAATCTTCAGCTCCTCTAGACGATGTCAGAATCATAAATCATTAACGAAAATTGAGTCCCTATTAGACCTAGAAAAACCATCACCGTAACCAACTTCCACCGCTGACGCTGAAATCTCAGCGCCCGTGGAATACGTCAGCATTACAATCATTGACGAAAAACTGAGTCCCTGGAGACCCAGAAATCATCCCCGGAACCCAGATCCACGTTGACGCTTAAATCTGCAGCGCCCCTACACTACGTCAAATCATAAATCATTGACGAAAATTGTGTCCCTATAGACCTAGAAATCATCACCGGGGCCAACTTCCACCGCTGACGCTGAAATCTTCAACTCCTGTCGACTAAGTCAGAATCATAAATCATTGACCAAAAACTTGGTCCCTGGAGACCCAGAAATCGTCCCCGGAACGCAGATCCGAAGTGACGCTGAAATCTTCAGCGACCATGGACGTCGTCAGAATCATGAATCATTATCGAAAACTGAGTCCCTATAGACCTAGAAATCATCACGGGGACCAACTTCCACTGCTTATGCTGAAATCTTCAGCGCCTGTGGACTACGTCACAATCACAAATCATTGACGAAAAGTGAGTCCCTCGAGACCCAGAAATCATCCCCGGACCCCAGATCCAGAGTGACGCTGAATTCTTCAGCGCCCATGGACGACGTCAGAATCATAAATCATTAACGAAAACAGAGTCCCTGTAGACCTAGAAAAAATCACTCGAACCAACTTCAACCGCTGACGCTGAAATCTTCAGCGCCGAGGATTACCTCACAATTACAAATTATTGACGAAAATTGCGTCCCTCGAGACCCCAAAATCATTACCAGAACAAACTTCAACGGCTGACGCTGAAAACTTCAGCGCCCCTAGACGATGTCAGAATCATAAATGATTAACGAAAACTGTCCCTATTGACCTAGAAAAATAACAGGAACCAACTTCCACCGCTGATGCTGAAATCTTCAGCGCCCATGGACTGCGTCACAATCACAAATCATTGACGAAAAGTGAGTCCCTCAAGACCCAGAAATCATCCCCGGTACCCAGATCCAGCGTGACACAGAAATCTTCAGCGCCCGAGGATTACGTCAGAATTTCAAATTATTGACGAAAACTGAGTCCCTCGAGACACCGAAATCATACCGGAACCAACTTCGACGGCTGATGCTGAAATCTTTAGCGCCCCTGGACGATGTCAGAATCCTAAATCTTTAACGAAAACTGCGTCCCTATAGACCTACAAAAAATAACAAGAACCAACTTCCACCGTTGATGCTGAAATCTTCAGCGCCCCTGGGCTCCGTCACAATCACAAATCATTGACGAAAAGGGAGTCCCTCAAGACCAGAAATCATCCCCGGTACCCAGATCCAGCGTGACGCTGACATCTTCAGCGCCCGAGGATTACGTCACAATCACAAATTATTGACAAAACTGAGTCCCTCGAGACCCCGAAATCATTACCGGAACCAACTTCCATGGGTGACGTAGAAATCTTCAACGCCCCTGGACGATGTCAGAATCATAAATCATTAATGAAAAACTAAGTGCCTATAGACTAGAAAAAATAACAGGAACCAACTTTCCACCGTTGATTGCTAAATCTTCAGCGCCCATGGACTGCGTCACAATCACAAATCATTGACGAAAAGTGAGTCCCTCAAGACCCGAAATCATCCCGGTACACAGATCCAGCGTGACGCTGAAATCTTCAGCGCCCGAGGATTACGTCACAATTACAAATTATTGACGAAAACTGAGTCCCTCGACACCCGGAAATCATTACCGGACAAAACTTCCACGCCTAACGCTGAAATCTTCAGCGCCCCTAGACGATGGCAGAATCATAAATCATTAACAAAAACTGAGTCCCTATAGACCTAGAAAAATAACAGGAACCAACTTCCACCGCTGATGCTGAAATCTTTAGCGCCCATGGACTACGTCACAATCACAAATCATTGACGAAAGGAGTCCCTCAAGACCCAGAAATCATCCCCGGAACCCAGATCCAGCGTGACGTTGAAATCTTCAGCGCCCCTAAACGATGTCAGAATCATAAATCATTAACGAAAACTAAGTCCCTGTAGACCTAGAAACCATCACCGTAACCAACTTCAACCGCTGTCGCTGAAATCGTCAGCGCCCGAGGATTACGTCACAATCACAAATTATTGACGAAAACTGAGTCCTCGAGACCCCAAAATCATTTACCGGAACCAACTTCGATGGCTAACGCTGAAATCTTCAGCGCCCCTGGACGAAGTTTTAGAATCATAAATCATTAATGAAAAAATAACAGGAACCAACTTCCACCGTTGATGTTGAAATCTTCAGCGCCTGTGGACTACGTCACAATCACAAATCATAGAACAAAAGTGAGTCCCTCGAGACCTAGAAATCATCCCCCGTACCTAGATCCAGAGTGACGCTGAATTCTTCAGCGCCCGAGGATTACGTCAGATAACAAATTATTGACGAACATTGAGTCCGTCGAGACACGAAATCATTACCGGAACCAACTTCGATGGCTGACGCTGAAATCTTTTAGCGCCCCTGGACGATCTCAGAATCATAAATCTTTAACGAAAACTGCGTCCCTATGGACCTAAAAAAATAACAGGAACCAACTTCCACCGTTGATGCTGAAATCTTCAGCGCCCGTGGACTACGTCACAATCACAAATCATTGACGAAAAGTGAGTCCCTCGAGACCCAGAAATCATCCCCGAACCCAGATCCAGAGTGACGCTAAAATCTTTAGCGCCCCTAGACGATGTCAAAATCATAAATCATTAACGAAAACAGAGTCCCTGTAAAACTAGAAACCATCACCGTAACCAACTTTAACCGCTGACGCTGAAATCATCAGGGCCCGAGGATTACGTCACAATCACAAATTATTGACGAACACTGAGTCCCTCGAGACCCCGAAAACATTACCGGAACCAACTTCGATGGCTAACGCTAAAATCTTCAGCGCCCCTAGACGAAGTCAGAATCATAAACCATTAACGAAAACTGTCCCTATAGACCAAGAAAAATAACAGGAACCAACTTCCACCGCTGATGCTGAAATCTTCAGCGCCCAAGGACTACGTCACAATCACAAATCATAGACGAAAAGTGAGTCCCTCGAGACCCAGAAATCATCCCCCGTACCCAGATCCAGAGTGACGCTGAATTCTTCAGCGCCCGAGGATTACGTCAGAATCACAAATTATTGACGAAAACTGAGTCCCTCGAGACCCCGAAATCATTACCGGAACCAACTTCGATGGCTAATGCTGAAATCTTCAGCGCCCCTGGACGAAGTTAGAATCATAAATCATTAACGAAAAAATAACAGGAACCAACTTCCACCGTTGATGTTGAAATCTTCAGCGCCTGTGGACTACGTCACAATCACAAATCACAAAACAAAAGTGAGTCCCTCGAGACCCAGAAATCATCCCCCGTACCTAGATCCAGAGTGACGCTGAATTCTTCAGCGCCCGAGGATTACATCAGAATAACAAATTATTGACGAACATTGAGTCCGTCGAGACACCGAAATCATTACCGGAACCAACTTCGACGGCTGACGCTGAAATCTTTAGCGCCCCTGGACGATCTCAGAATCATAAATCTTTAACGAAAACTGCGTCCCTATGGACCTAATAAAAATAACAGGAACCAACTTCCACCGTTGATGCTGAAATCTTCAGCGCCCGTGGACTACGTCACAATCACAAATCATTGACGAAAAGTGAGTCCCTCGAGACCCAGAAATCATCCCCGGAACCCAGATCCAGCGTGACGCTGAAATCTTTAGCGCCCCTAGACGATGTCAAAATCATAAATCATTAACGAAAACAGAGTCCCTGTAAACCTAGAAACCATCACCGTAACCAACTAACCGCTGACGCTGAAATCATCAGCGCCCGAGGATTACGTCACAATCACAAATTATTGACGAAACTGAGTCCCTCGAGACCCCGAAAACATTACCGGAACCAACTTCGATGGCTGACGCTAAAATCTTCAGCGCCCCTAGACGAAGTCAGAATCATAAATCATTAACGAAAACTGTCCCTATAGACCAAGAAAAATAACAGGAACCAACTTCCACCGCTGATGCTGAAATCTTCAGCGCCCGGACTACATCACAATCACAAATCATGACGAAAAGCGAGTCCCTCAAGACCCAGAAATATCCCGGTACCCAGATCCAGCGTGACGCTGAAATCTTCAGCGCCCGAGGATTACGTCACAATCACAAATTATTGACGAAAACTGAGTCCCTCGAGACCCCAAAATCATTACCAGAACCAACTTCGACACCTGACGCTGAAATATTAGCGCCCCTCGACGATGTCAGAATCATAAATCTTTAACGAAAACTGCGTCCCTATAGACCTAAAAAAAAACAGGAACCAACTTCCACCGTTGACGTTGAAATCTTCAGCGCCCCTGGCTACGTCACAATCACAAATCATTGACGAAAAGTGAGTCCTTCAAGACCAGAAATCATCACCGGTACCAGATCCAGCGTGACGCTGAAATCTTCAGCGCCCGAGGATTACGTCACAATCACAAATTATTGACGAAAACTGAGTCCCTCGAGACCCCGAAATCATTACCGAAACCAACTTCAACCGGCTGACGCTGAAATCTTCAGCGCCCCTGGACGAAGTCAGAATCATAAATCATTAACGAAAACTGAGTCCCTATAGACCTAGAAAAAATAACAGGAACCAACTTCCACCGTTGATGCTGAAATCTTCAGCGCCCCTGGCTACGTCACAATCACAAATCATTGACGAAAAGTGAGTCCTCAAGATCCAGAAATCATCCCGGTACCCAGATCCAGCGTGACGCTGAAATCTTCAGCGCCCGAGGATTACGTCACAATCACAAATTATTGACGAAAACTGAGTCCCTCGAGACCCGAAATCATTACCGAACCAACTTCCACCTGACGCTGAAATATTTCAGCGCCCCTGGACGAGTCAGAATCATAAATCATTAACGAAAACTGCGTCCCTATAGACCAAAAAATAACAGGAACCAACTTCCACCGTTGACTGAAATCTTCAGCGCCCCTGGACTACGTCACAATCACAAATCATTGACGAAAAGTGAGTCCTCAAGACCAGAAATCATCCCGGTACCCAGATCCAGCGTGACGCTGAAATCTTCAGCGCCCGAGGATTACGTCACAATCACAAATTATTGACGAAAACTGAGTCCCTCGAGACCCCGAAATCATTACCGAACCAACTTCACCGCTGACGATGAAATCTTCAGCGCCCCTGGACGAAGTCAGAATCTAAATCATTAACGAAAACTGAGTCCCTATAGACCTAGAAAAAATAACAGGAACCAACTTCCACCGTTGATGCTGAAATCTTCAGCGCCCCTGGACTACGTCACAATCACAAATCATGACGAAAAGCGAGTCCTCAAGATCCAGAAATCATCCCGGTACCCAGATCCAGCGTGACGCTGAAATCTTCAGCGCCCGAGGATTACGTCACAATCACAAATTATTGACGAAAACTGAGTCCCTCGAGACCCGAAATCATTACCGGAACCAACTTCGACACCTGACGCTGAAATATTTAGCGCCCCTGGACGATGTCAGAATCATAAATCTTTAACGAAAAACTGCGTCCCTATAGACCTAAAAAAAAACAGGAACCAACTTCCACCGTTGACGCTGAAATCTTCAGCGCCCCTGGCTACGTCACAATCACAAATCATTGACGAAAAGTGAGTCCTTCAAGACCCAGAAATCATCCCCGGTACCCAGATCCAGCGTGACGCTGAAATCTTCAGCGCCCGAGGATTACGTCACAATCACAAATTATTGACGAAAACTGAGTCCCTCGAGACCCCGAAATCATTACCGAACCAACTTCACGCTGACGATGAAATCTTCAGCGCCCCTGGACGAAGTCAGAATCATAAATCATTAAAAAACTGAGTCCCTATAGACCTAGAAAAATAACAGGAACCAACTTCCACCGTTGATGCTGAAATCTTCAGCGCCCCTGGCTACGTCACAATCACAAATCATTGACGAAAAGCGAGTCCCTCAAGATCCAGAAATCATCCCGGTACCCAGATCCAGCGTGACGCTGAAATCTTCAGCGCCCGAGGATTACGTCACAATCACAAATTATTGACGAAAACTGAGTCCCTCGAGACCCGAAATCATTACCGAACCAACTTCGACACGGCTGACGCTGAAATCTTAGCGCCCCTCGACGATGTCAGAATCATAAATCTTTAACGAAAACTGCGTCCCTATAGACCTAAAAAAATAACAGGAACCAACTTCCACCGTTGATGCTGAAATCTTCAGCGCCCCTGGACTACGTCACAATCACAAATCATTGACGAAAAGTGAGTCCCTCAAGACCAGAAATCATCCCGGTACCCAGATCCAGCGTGACGCTGAAATCTTCAGCGCCCGAGGATTACGTCAATCACAAATTATTGACGAAAACTGAGTCCCTCGAGACCCCGAAATCATTACCGGAACCAACTTCCCGGCTGACGCTGAAATCTTCAGCGCCCCTGGACGAAGTCAGAATCATAAATCATTAACGAAAACTGAGTCCCTCTAGACCTAGAAAAAATAACAGGAACCAACTTCCACCGTTGATGCTGAAATCTTCAGCGCCCCTGGACTACGTCACAATCACAAATCATTGACGAAAAGTGAGTCCCTCAAGACCAGATATCATCCCCGGAACCCAGATCCAGCGTGACGCTGAAATCTTTCAGCGCCCCTAGACGATGTCAAAATCAAAATCATTAACGAAAACAGAGTCCCTGTAGACCTAGAAATCATCACCGTAACCAACTCAACCGCTGACGCTGAAATCTTCAGCGCCCGAGGATTACGTCACAATCACAAATTATTGACAAAAACTGAGTCCCTCGAGACCCGAAAACATTACCGGAACCAACTTCGACGGCTGACACTGAAAAGTTCAGCGCCCCTGGACGATGTCAGAATCATAAATCATTAACGAAAACTGTCCCTATAGACCAAGAAAAATAACAGGAACCAACTTCCACCGCTGATGCTGAAATCTTCAGCGCCCAAGGACTACGTCACAATCACAAATCATAGACGAAAAGTGAGTCCCTCGAGACCCAGAAATCATCCCCCGTACCCAGATCCAGCGTGACGCTGAATTCTTCAGCGCCCGAGGATGACGTCAGAATCACAAATTATTGACGAAAACTGAGTCCCTCGAAACCGAAATCATTACCGGAACCAACTTCGACGGCTGATGCTGAAATCTTTAGCGCCCCTGGACGAAGTCAGAATCATAAATCTTTAACGAAAACTGCGTCCCTATAGACCTAGAAAAAATAACAGGAACCAACTTCCACCGTTGATGCTGAGATCTTCAGCGCCCCTGGACTACGTCACAATCACAAATCATTGACGAAAAGTGAGTCCCTCAAGACCCATAAATGATCCCCGGTACCCAGATCCAGCGTGACGCTGAAATCTTAAGCGCCCGAGGATTACGTCACAATCACAAATTATTGACGAAAACTGAGTCCCTCGAGACCCCGAAATCATTACCGGAACCAACTTCAACGGCTGACGCTGAAATCTTCAGCGCCCCTGGACGAAGTCAGAATCATAAATCATTAACGAAAACTGAGTCCCTATAGACCTAGAAAAAATAACAGGAACCAACTTCCACCGTTGATGCTGAAATCTTCAGCGCCCCTGGCTACGTCACAATCAAATCATTGACGAAAAGCGAGTCCCTCAAGACCAGAAATCATCCCCGGTACCCAGATCCAGCGTGACGCTGAAATCTTCAGCGCCCGAGGATTACGTCACAATCACAAAATTGACGAAAACTGAGTCCCTCGAGACCCGAAATCATTACCGAACCAACTTCACGCTGACGCTGAAATCTTCAGCGCCCGAGGATTACGTCACAATCACAAATATTAACGAAAACTGAGTCCCTATAGACCGAAAAATAACGGAACCAACTTCACCGTTGATGCTGAAATCTTCAGCGCCCCTGGCTCCGTCACAATCACAAATCATTGACGAAAACTGAGTCCCTCAAGACCAGAAATCACGGAACCAATCCACCGTGACGCTGAAATCTTCAGCGCCCTGACTACGTCACAATCACAAATCATTGACGAAAAGAGTCCCTGAGACCCAGAAATCATCCCGGTACCAACTCCAGCTGACGCTGAAATTCTTAGCGCCCGAGGATTACGTCACAATCACAAATTATTGACGAAAACTGAGTCCCTCGAGACCCCGAAATCATTACCGGAACCAACTTCGACGGCTGACACTGAAATTTCAGCGCCCCTGGACGAGTCAGAATCATAAATCATTAACGAAAACTGTCCCTATAGACCTAGAAAAATAACAGG
>CAXHTJ010001404.1:0-17714 GCA_964019445.1 Populus tremula | reverse complement strand
TATTATGACGTAGTCCATGCGCTGAAGATTTCAGCGTCAGCCATGGAAACTGGTTTCGAATGATGATTTCTCCTAGGACTCAGCTTTCATCAATGATTTGTGATTCTAACGTAGTCATGGCGGCGAAGATTCATCGTCAGCCATGAACTGGTTTCCGGTGAATATCTTGCTCTCAGGACGCATTTCATCAATGATTCTTATTATGACGTAGTCCATGGGCGCGAAGATTTCTGCGTCAGCCGTGGAACTGGTTTCCGATGATGATTCTTGGTCGGCTGGACTCAGCTTTCGTCAATGATTTGTGATTCTCGTAGTCCATGCGGCGGAAGATTTCATCGTCAGCCATGGAACTGGTTTCCGGTGAAAATATCTGGCTCTCCTAGGGACGCAGTTTTCATCAATGATTCTTATTATGACGTAGTCCATGGGCGCTGAAGATTTCTGCGTCAGCCGTGGAACTGGTTCCGATGATGATTTCTTGGTCGGCTGGACTCAGCTTTCGTCAATGATTTGTGATTCTAACGTAGTCCATGGGCGGCGAAGATTTCATCGTCAGCCATGGAACTGGTTTCCGGTGAAAATATCTTGCTCTCCAGGGACGCAGTTTCATCAATGATTCTTATTATGACGTAGTCCATGGGCGCTGAAGATTTCTGCGTCAGCCGTGGAACTGGTTCCGATGATGATTTCTGGTCGGCTGGACTCAGCTTTCGTCAATGATTTGTGATTCTACGTAGTCCATGGGCGGCGAAGATTTCATCGTCAGCCATGGAACTGGTTTCCGGTGAAATATCTTGCTCTCCAGGGACTCAGTTTCATCAATGATTTTATTATGACGTAGTCCATGGGCGGCGAAGATTTCATCGTCAGCCGTGGAACTGGTTCCGGTGAAAATATCTGGCTCTCTAGGGACGCAGTTTTCATCAATGATTCTTATTAACGTAGTCCATGGGCGCTGAAGATTTCAGCGTCAGCCATGGAACTGGTTCCGTGATGATTTCTGCGGCTAGGACTCAGCTTTCGTCAATGATTTGTGATCTAACGTAGTCCATGGGCGGCGAAGATTTCATCGTCAGCCATGGAACTGGTTTCCGGTGAAAATATCTTGCTCTCTAGGGACGCAGTTTCATCAATGATTCTTATAATGACGTAGTCCATGGGCGCCGAAGATTTCTGCGTCAGCCGTGGAACTGGGTTCCGATGATGATTTCTTGGTCGGCTGGGACTCAGCTTTCGTCAATGATTTGTGATTCTAACGTAGTCCATGGGCGGCGAAGATTTCATCGTCAGCCATGGAACTGGTTTCCGGTGAAAATATCTTGCTCTCCAGGGACGCAGTTTCATCAATGATTCTTATTATGACGTAGTCCATGGGCGCGAAGATTTCATGCGTCAGCCATGGAACTGGTTCCGTGAAAATATCTGGCTCTCCAGACGCAGTTTTCATCAATGATTTGTGATTCTATGACGTAGTCCATGGGCGGCGAAGATTTCATCGTCAGCCATTGGAACTGGTTTCCGGTGAAAATATCTGGCTCTCCAGGGACGCAGTTTCATCAATGATTCTTATTATGACGTAGTCCATGGGCGCTGAAGATTTCTGCGTCAGCCGTGGAACTGGTTCCGATGATGATTTCTTGGTCGGCTGGGACTCAGCTTTCGTCAATGATTTGTGATTCTATCGTAGTCCATGGGCGGCGAAGATTTCATCGTCAGCCATGGAACTGGTTTCCGGTGAAAATATCTTGCTCTCCAGGGACGCAGTTTCATCAATGATTCTTATTATGACGTAGTCCATGGGCGCTGAAGATTCCAGCGTCAGCCGTGGAACTTGGTTCCGATGATGATTTCTGGGTCGGCTAGGACTCAGCTTTCGTCAATGATTTGTGATTCTAACGTAGTCCATGGGCGGCGAAGATTTCATCGTCAGCCATGGAACTGGTTTCCGGTGAAAATATCTTGCTCTCTAGGGACGCAGTTTTCATAAATGATTCCTATTATGACGTAGTCCATGGGCGCCGAAGATTTCTGCGTCAGCCGTGGAACTGGGTTCCGATGATGATTTCTTGGTCGGCTGGGACTCAGCTTTCGTCAATGATTTGTGATTCTACGTAGTCCATGGGCGGCGAAGATTTCATCGTCAGCCATGGAACTGGTTTCCGGTGAATATATCTTGCTCTCCAGGGACGTAGTTTCATCAATGATTCTTATTATGACATAGTCCATGGGCGGCGAACATTTCATCGTCAGCCATTGAACTGGTTTCCGGTGAAAATATCTGGCTCTCTAGGGACGCAGTTTTCATCAATGATTCTTATTATGACGTAGTCCATGGGCGCTGAAGATTCCAGCGTCAGCCGTGGAACTTGGTTCCGATGATGATTTCTGGGTCGGCTAGGACTCAGCTTTCGTCAATGATTTGTGATTCTAACGTAGTCCATGGGCGGCGAAGATTTCATCGTCAGCCATTGAACTGGTTTCCGGTGAAAATATCTTGCTCTCTAGGGACGCAGTTTCATCAATGATTCTTATAATGACGTAGTCCATGGGCGCCGAAGATTTCTGCGTCAGCCGTGGAACTGGGTTCCGATGATGATTTCTTGGTCGGCTGGGACTCAGCTTTCGTCAATGATTTGTGATTCTATCGTAGTCCATGGGCGGCGAAGATTTCATCGTCAGCCATGGAACTGGTTTCCGGTGAAAATATCTTGCTCTCCAGGGACGTAGTTTCATCAATGATTCTTATTATGACGTAGTCCATGGGCGGCGAAGATTTCATCGTCAGCCATGGAACTGGTTTCCGGTGAAAATATCTGGCTCTCCAGAGACGCAGTTTTCATCAATGATTCTTATTATGACGTAGTCCATGGGCGGCGAAGATTTCATCGTCAGCCATTGAACTGGTTTCCGGTGAAAATATCTTGCTCTCTAGGGACGCAGTTTCATCAATGATTCTTATAATGACGTAGTCCATGGGCGCCGAAGATTTCTGCGTCAGCCGTGGAACTGGGTTCCGATGATGATTTCTTGGTCGGCTGGGACTCAGCTTTCGTCAATGATTTGTGATTCTAACGTAGTCCATGGGCGGCGAAGATTTCATCGTCAGCCATGGAACTGGTTTCCGGTGAAAATATCTTGCTCTCTAGGGACGCAGTTTTCATAAATGATTCCTATTATGACGTAGTCCATGGGCGCCGAAGATTTCTGCGTCAGCCGTGGAACTGGTTCCGATGATGATTTCTTGGTCGGCTGGGACTCAGCTTTCGTCAATGATTTGTGATTCTAACGTAGTCCATGGGCGGCGAAGATTTCATCGTCAGCCATGGAACTGGTTTCCGGTGAAAATATCTTGCTCTCCAGGGACGTAGTTTCATCAATGATTCTTATTATGACGTAGTCCATGGGCGGCGAAGATTTCATCGTCAGCCATGGAACTGGTTTCCGGTGAAAATATGTGGCTCTCCAGAGACGCAGTTTTCATCAATGATTCTTATTATGACGTAGTCCATGGGCGCTGAAGATTTCTGCGTCAGCCGTGGAACTAGGTTCCGATGATGATTCTGGTCGGCTAGGACTCAGTTTCGTCAATGATTTGTGATTCTACGTAGTCCATGGGCGCGAAGATTTGCGTCAGCCGTGACTGGTTTCCGGTGAAAATATCTGGCTCTCCAGGGAGCAGTTTTCATCAATGATTCTTATTATGACGTAGTCCATGGGCGCTGAAGATTTCTGCGTCAGCCGTGGAACTGGTTCCGATGATGATTTCTGGGTCGCTAGGGACTCAGCTTTCGTCAATGATTTGTGATTCTACGTAGTCCATGGGCGAAGATTTCATCGTCAGCCATGGAACTGGTTTCCGGTGAAAATATCTTTGCTCTCTAGGGACGCAGTTTCATCAATGATTCTTATTAATGACGTAGTCCATGGGCGGCGAAGATTTCTGCGTCAGCCGTGGAACTGGTTCCGATGATGATTTCTTGGTCGGCTGGGACAGCTTTCGTCAATGATTTGTGATTCTATCGTAGTCCATGGGCGGCGAAGATTTCATCGTCAGCCATGGAACTGGTTTCCGGTGAAAATATCTGCTCTCAGGGACGCAGTTTCATCAATGATTCTTATTATGACGTAGTCCATGGGCGCTGAAGATTTCTGCGTCAGCCGTGGAACTTGGTTCCGATGATGATTTCTGGGTCGGCTGGCTCAGCTTTCGTCAATGATTTGTGATTCTAACGTAGTCCATGGGCGGCGAAGATTTCATCGTCAGCCATGGAACTGGTTTCCGGTGAAAATATCTTGGCTCTCTAGGACGCAGTTTTCATTGATTCTATTATGACGTAGTCCATGGGCGAAGATTTCTGCGTCAGCCGTGGAACTGGGTTCCGATGATGATTTCTTGGTCGGCTGGGACTCAGCTTTCGTCAATGATTTGTGATTCTAACGTAGTCCATGGGCGGCGAAGATTTCATCGTCAGCCCATGGAACTGGTTTCCGGTGAAATATCTGCTCTCCAGGGACGCAGTTTTCATCAATGATTCTTATTATGACGTAGTCCATGGGCGGCGATTTCTCGTCAGCCATGGAACTGGTTTCCGGTGAAAATATCTGGCTCTCCAGGGACGCAGTTTCATCAATGATTCTTATTATGACGTAGTCCATGGGCGCGAAGATTTCAGCGTCAGCCGTGGAACTTGGTTCGTGATGATTTCTGGCTCGGCAGGACGCAGTTTTCGTCAATGATTTTTGATTCTACGTAGTCCATGGGCGGCGAAGATTTCATCGTCAGCCATGGAACTGGTTCCGGTGAAAATATCTTGGCTCTCTAGGGACGCAGTTTCATCAATGATTCTTATAATGACGTAGTCCATGGGCGCGAAGATTTCTGCGTCAGCCGTGGAACTGGTTCCGATGATGATTTCTGGTCGCTGGGACTCAGCTTTCGTCAATGATTTGTGTTCTAACGTAGTCCATGGGCGGCGAAGATTTCATCGTCAGCCATGGAACTGGTTTCCGGTGAAAATATCTGGCTCTCCAGGGACGAGTTTTCATCAATGATTCTTATTATGACGTAGTCCATGGGCGGCGAAGATTTCATCGTCAGCCATGGAACTGGTTTCCGGTGAAAATATCTGGCTCTCCAGGGACGCAGTTTTCATCAATGATTCTTATTATGACGTAGTCCATGGGCGGCGAAGATTTCATCGTCAGCCATGGAACTGGTTTCCGGTGAAAATATCTTGCTCTCTAGGGACGCAGTTTCATCAATGATTCTTATATGACGTAGTCCATGGGCGCGAAGATTTTTGCGTCAGCCATGGAACTGGTTCCGATGATGATTTCTTGGTCGGCTGGGACTCAGTTTCGTCAATGATTTGTGATTCTAACGTAGTCCATGGGCGGCGAAGATTTCATCGTCAGCCATGGAACTGGTTTCCGGTGAAAATATTTGCTCTCCAGGGACGCAGTTTTCATAATGATTCTTATTATGACGTAGTCCATGGGCGCCGAAGATTTTGCGTCAGCCGTGGAACTGGTTCCGATGATGATTTCTGGTCGGCTAGGGACTCAGCTTTCGTCAATGATTTGTGATTCTAACGTAGTCCATGGCGGCGAAGATTTCATCGTCAGCCGTGGAACTGGTTTCCGGTGAAATATCTTGCTCTCCAGGGACGTAGTTTCATCAATGATTCTTATTATGACGTAGTCCATGGGCGGCGAAGATTTCATCGTCAGCCATGGAACTGGTTTCCGGTGAAAATATGTGGCTCTCCAGGGACGCAGTTTTCATCAATGATTCTTATTATGACGTAGTCCATGGGCGCTGAAGATTTCAGCGTCAGCCATGGAACTGGTTCCGATGATGATTTCTGGTCGGCTAGGACTCAGTTTCGTCAATGATTTGTGATTCTAACGTAGTCCATGGGCGGCGAAGATTTCATCGTCAGCCATGGAACTGGTTTCCGGTGAAAATATCTGGCTCTCTAGGGACGCAGTTTTCATCAATGATTCTTATTATGACGTAGTCCATGGCGCTGAAGATCCAGCGTCAGCGTGGAACTTGGTTCCGATGATGATTTTGGGTCGCTAGGACTCAGCTTTCGTCAATGATTTGTGATTCTAACGTAGTCCATGGGCGGCGAAGATTTCATCGTCAGCCATTGAACTGGTTTCCGGTGAAAATATCTTGCTCTCTAGGGACGCAGTTTTCATCAATGATTCTTATAATGACGTAGTCCATGGGCGTTGAAGATTTCTGCGTCAGCCGTGGAACTGGGTTTCGATGATGATTTCTTGGTCGGCTGGGACTCAGCTTTCGTCAATGATTTGTGATTCTAACGTAGTCCATGGGCGGCGAAGATTTCATCGTCAGCCATGGAACTGGTTTCCGGTGAAAATATCTTGCTCTCTAGGGACGCAGTTTTCATAAATGATTCCTATTATGACGTAGTCCATGGGCGCCGAAGATTTCTGCGTCAGCCGTGGAACTGGTTCCGATGATGATTTCTTGGTCGGCTGGGACTCAGCTTTCGTCAATGATTTGTGATTCTAACGTAGTCCATGGGCGGCGAAGATTTCATCGTCAGCCATGGAACTGGTTTCCGGTGAAAATATCTTGCTCTCTAGGGACGCAGTTTTCATAAATGATTCCTATTATGACGTAGTCCATGGGTGCCGAAGATTTCTGCGTCAGCCGTGGAACTGGGTTCCGATGATGATTTCTTGGTCGGCTGGGACTCAGCTTTCGTCAATGATTTGTGATTCTAACGTAGTCCATGGCGGCGAAGATTTCATCGTCAGCCATGGAACTGGTTTCCGGTGAAAATATCTTGCTCTCCAGGGACGTAGTTTCATCAATGATTCTTATTATGACGTAGTCCATAGGCGGCGAAGATTTCATCGTCAGCCATGGAACTGGTTTCCGGTGAAAATATGTGGCTCTCCAGAGACGCAGTTTTCAACAATGATTCTTATTATGACGTAGTCCATGGGCGCTGAAGATTCCAGCGTCAGCCGTGGAACTTGGTTCCGATGATGATTTCTGGGTCGGCTAGGACTCAGGTTTCGTCAATGATTTGTGATTCTAACGTAGTCTGATGTAACCATATTATTTGATAGTTTCACCCGCATTTAACTAGTGTTTTGCATATGTTATTTATATAAAATGCCTTGATATTCTTTGTTTTATGTTTTGAAGGCATTTTTGGATGAAAGATGCAAAAAGGAGTAAATTGGAGGTAATTGGCAGATTTGACGTTCAGTCGGTATTTTGTGCAGAGCGTGAGTTCCAGAGATCGAAATGAAGTGATTCCAGTGGCATTAAAAAGCTAACATCCATACCTTTTTGGAAATGTAATGCAAGAAAAATAAAAAGAGAAAGATCATGGAAATCACATCCTTCAAAGTCAAATCTCGCAGTCTGCCAATGTTGACCTTTGCCCATTAAAAATTCAATATCTGGAGCTTCAGAAGTCCAATTGATGCAAACTCAATTGTGTTGGATTCCTTACTCAAAGATCTATAAACGCTCCAAATTTCAGCCAAAAACGATGTCATATGAGGGATATATGATTTTTCAAAGATGACAGCTGAATTCTGCCAGCAAGCAGGTTGCGTGAAGAAACGAATCCAAATTTCATCTAGAAGCATCCAAACCGACCAGAAATTTAGCTCCTCTAGTAAATATTCTAGAAGGTCAAGGAAGGCAGCCACCAATCTCATGGCAGCCACCAACCTCATGGCAGCCACCAACCTCAACCCAGCAGCCAGCACCCAGCAGCCAGCAGCCAGCAGCCAGCAGCCAGCAGCCTTCACACTACCACCATCTATTGATGTTCACACTTGAGCTTTGATATTTTCTTACTTACAATTTGTGTATAAATAGAGGGTGAGTAGAAGGAGGTAAGAAAAGAGAAAGAAAAAAGGAAGAAACACAAACTCTCCTCTCTACAAATCAGAAATTATGTATTCTTTCATCTTTAGGAGTAGTTGTTCAATAGATATGCAAGGCTAAGCTCGTTTTCTTGGTTGCAAGGACACAACAAACCTTCGGATTTCAAGAACCGTGAGATTTATTCTTCCTTTTATTTTCAGTTTATGTTATGAATGAGTATGTTTGTTTTCCTATGCATATTTCCTATGATTGTTTATCTTAATTGCTAGAGCGGACTCTAAGTTATTATTGTGAACAATCTATTGCTAAGTTTGATATCAAAACCGGAGTTGTGGTATATAAACTTGTGAAGCAACTAAGCTTGATAATTGTAGCGGAACTACGTTATTAAACTTAGGGAGAACATTCGATCATAGCAACACAAATTGACAACTTGGTTGTTAAGATTAATGAATTTATCTGGATCTTAAGGCTGCCATAGGATTAAATCATTAGTGCGGACACTGTGATTGTTTGTTGGTTAGGGATAGTTATACGGCGGATCCGTTAATTAACCAATATTAAGAAAAGATAAAATTCATAATATAAACTGGAGTTTCGTTTCAAGGATCGGTTCTAATTTCCGTTGGTGGATGTGTGCTTGCAACCAAGGTTTGTTTTCTTGATATATTTCAGTTTCAATTGATTTTGTTTGCTAGTTTAATTTCTGCCATAGTTTAAATCATTTCAAATCAATCCCCCCCAATTACATAACGTACAACATAAAAATCTAACTTCAAACTTCCTCGTGGGATCGACCCCTTGCTTGCTCTATACTATCTTGTGTGTTTTAAGCTAATGTAATTAATTTGTGCGACCGCGACATCGCAACATAGTCCATGGGCGGCGAAGATTTGATCGTCAGCCATTGAACTGGTTTCCGGTGAAAATATCTTGCTCTCTAGGGACGCAGTTTTCATAAATGATTCCTATTATGACGTAGTCCATGGGCGCCGAAGATTTCTGCGTCAGCCGTGGAACTATGTTCCGATGATGATTTCTTGGTCGGCTGGGACTCAGCTTTCGTCAAAGATTTGTGATTCTAACGTAGTCCATAGGCGGCGAAGATTTCATCGTCAGCCATGGAACTGGTTTCCGGTGAAAATATCTTGCTCTCCAGGGACGTAGTTTCATCAATGATTCTTATTATGACGTAGTCCATGGGCGGCGAACATTTCATCGTCAGCCATGGAACTGGTTTCCGGTGAAAATATGTGGCTCTCCAGAGACGCAGTTTTCAACAATGATTCTTATTATGACGTAGTCCATGGGCGCTGAAGATTCCAGCGTCAGCCGTGGAACTTGGTTCCGATGATGATTTCTGGGTCGGCTAGGACTCAGGTTTCGTCAATGATTTGTGATTCTAACGTAGTCCATGGGCGGCGAAGATTTCATCGTCAGCCATGAACTGGTTTCCGGTGAAAATATCTGGCTCTCCAGAGACGCAGTTTTCATCAATGATTCTTATTATGACGTAGTCCATGGGCGCTGAAGATTTCTGCGTCAGCCGTGGAACTGGTTCCGATGATGATTTCTTGGTCGGCTGGGACTCAGCTTTCGTCAATGATTTGTGATTCTAACGTAGTCCATGGGCGGCGAAGATTTCATCGTCAGCCATGGAACTGGTTTCCGGTGAAAATATCTTGGCTCTCCAGGGACGTAGTTTCATCAATGATTCTTATTATGACGTAGTCCATGGGCGGCGAAGATTTCATCGTCAGCCATGGAACTGGTTTCCGGTGAAAATATCTGGCTCTCCAGAGACGCAGTTTTCATCAATGATTCTTATTATGACGTAGTCCATGGGCGTTGAAGATTCCAGCGTCAGCCGTGGAACTTGGTTCCGATGATGATTTCTTGGTCGGCTGGACTCAGCTTTCGTCAATGATTTGTGATTCTAACGTAGTCCATGGGCGGCGAAGATTTCATCGTCAGCCATTGAACTGGTTTCCGGTGAAAATATCTTGCTCTCCAGGGACGCAGTTTTCATCAATGATTCTTATTATGACGTAGTCCATGGGCGTGAAGATTTCTGCGTCAGCCGTGGAACTGGGTTCCGATGATGATTTCTTGGTCGGCTGGGACTCAGCTTTCGTCAATGATTTGTGATTCTAACGTAGTCCATGGGCGGCGAAGATTTCATCGTCAGCCATGGAACTGGTTTCCGGTGAAAATATCTTGCTCTCGAGGGACGCAGTTTTCATAAATGATTCTATTATGACGTAGTCCATGGGCGGCGAAGATTTCATCGTCAGCCATGGAACTGGTTTCCGGTGAAAATATCTTGCTCTCTAGGGACGTAGTTTCATCAATGATTCTTATTATGACGTAGTCCATGGGCGCCGAAGATTTCTGCGTCAGCCGTGGAACTGGGTTCCGATGATGATTTCTTGGTCGGCTGGGACTCAGCTTTCGTCAATGATTTGTGATTCTAACGTAGTCCATGGGCGGCGAAGATTTCATCGTCAGCCATGGAACTGGTTTCCGGTGAAAATATCTGGCTCTCCAGGGACGCAGTTTTCATCAATGATTCCTATTATGACGTAGTCCATGGGCGCCGAAGATTTCTGCGTCAGCCGTGGAACTGGTTCCGATGATGATTTTTGTCGGCTGGACTCAGCTTTCGTCAATGATTTGTGATTCTAACGTAGTCCATGGGCGGCGAAGATTTCATCGTCAGCCATGGAACTGGTTTCCGGTGAAAATATCTTGCTCTCCAGGGACGCAGTTTCATCAATGATTCTTATTATGACGTAGTCCATGGGCGCGAAGAATTTCATCGTCAGCCATGGAACTGGTTTCCGGTGAAAATATCTGGCTCTCCAGAGACGCAGTTTTTCAATGATTCTTATTATGACGTAGTCCATGGGCGCTGAAGATTTCCAGCGTCAGCCATGGAACTTGGTTCCGATGAGATTCTGGGTCGGCTAGGGACTCAGTTTCAATGATTTGTGATTCTAACGTAGTCCATGGGCGGCGAAGATTTCATCGTCAGCCATTGAACTGGTTTCCGGTGAAAATATCTTGCTCTCCAGGGACGCAGTTTTCATCAATGATTCTTATTATGACGTAGTCCATGGGCGCTGAAGATTCCAGCGTCAGCCGTGGAACTTGGTTCCGATGATGATTTCTGGGTCGGCTAGGACTCAGCTTTCGTCAATGATTTGTGATTCTAACGTAGTCCATGGGCGGCGAAGATTTCATCGTCAGCCATGGAACTGGTTTCCGGTGAAAATATCTTGCTCTCCAGGGACGCAGTTTCATCAATGATTCTTATTATGACGTAGTCCATGGGCGTCGAAGATTTCTGCGTCAGCCGTGGAACTGGGTTCCGATGATGATTTCTTGGTCGGCTGGGACTCAGCTTTCGTCAATGATTTGTGATTCTAACGTAGTCCATGGGCGGCGAAGATTTCATCGTCAGCCATGGAACTGGTTTCCGGTGAAAATATCTTGCTCTCTAGGGACGCAGTTTTCATAAATGATTCCTATTATGACGTAGTCCATGGGCGCCGAAGATTTCTGCGTCAGCCGTGGAACTGGTTCCGATGATGATTTCTTGTCGGCTGGGACTCAGCTTTCGTCAATGATTTGTGATTCTAACGTAGTCCATGGGCGGCGAAGATTTCATCGTCAGCCATGGAACTGGTTTCCGGTGAAAATATCTGTCTCCAGGACGCAGTTTCATCAATGATTCTTATTATGACGTAGTCCATGGGCGCGAAGATTTCATCGTCAGCCGTGGAACTGGTTTCCGGTGAAAATATCTGGCTCTAGGACGCAGTTTCGTCATCAATGATTCTATTATGACGTAGTCCATGGGCGGCGAAGATTTCATCGTCAGCCATGGAACTGGTTCCGGTGAATATTCTGGTCCTAGGGACTCAGTTTCATCAATGATTCTTATTCTACGTAGTCCATGGGCGGCGAAGATTTCATCGTCAGCCATGGAACTGGTTTCCGGTGAAAATATCTGGCTCTCTAGGGACGAGTTTCATCAATGATTCTTATTATGACGTAGTCCATGGGCGCTGAAGATTCCAGCGTCAGCCGTGGAAGTTGGTTCCGATGATGATTTCTGGTTCCGCTAGGACTCAGCTTTTGTCAATGATTTGTGATTCTAACGTAGTCCATGGGCGGCGAAGATTTCATCGTCAGCCATGGAACTGGTTTCCGGTGAAAATATCTTGCTCTCTAGGGACGTAGTTTTCATCAATGATTCTTATTATGACGTAGTCCATGGGCGCCGAAGATTTCTGCGTCAGCCGTGGAACTGGTTCCGATGATGATTTCTTGGTCGGCTGGGACTCAGCTTTCGTCAATGATTTGTGATTCTAACGTAGTCCATGGGCGGCGAAGATTTCATCGTCAGCCATGGAACTGGTTTCCGGTGAAAATATCTGCTCTCCAGGGACGCAGTTTTCATCAATGATTCTTATTATGACGTAGTCCATGGGCGCTGAAGATTTCTGCGTCAGCCGTGGAACTGGTTCCGATGATGATTTCTGTCGGCTGGGACTCAGCTTTCGTCAATGATTTGTGATTCTAACGTAGTCCATGGGCGGCGAAGATTTCATCGTCAGCCATGGAACTGGTTTCCGGTGAAAATATCTTGGCTCTCCAGGGACGCAGTTTATCAATGATTCTTATTATGACGTAGTCCATGGGCGCGAAGATTTCATCGTCAGCCATGGAACTGGTTCCGGTGATATCTGGCTCTCTAGGGACGCAGTTTCGTCAATGATTTCTTATTATGACGTAGTCCATGGGCGGCGAAGATTTCATCGTCAGCCATGGAACTGGTTTCCGGTGAAAATATCTTGCTCTCAGGGACGCAGTTTCATCAATGATTCTTATTATGACGTAGTCCATGGGCGCTGAAGATTTCCGCGTCAGCCGTGGAACTGGTTCCGATGAGAATTTCTGGTCGGCTAGGACTCAGCTTTCGTCAATGATTTGTGATTCTAACGTAGTCCATGGGCGAAGATTTCATCGTCAGCCATGGAACTGGTTTCCGGTGAAAATATCTTGCTCTCTAGGGACTAGTTTCATCAATGATTCTTATTATGACGTAGTCCATGGGCGGTGAAGATTTCATCGTCAGCCATGGAACTGGTTTCCGGTGAAAATATCTTCTCCAGGGACGCAGTTTCATCAATGATTCTTATTATGACGTAGTCCATGGGCGCGAAGATTTCTGCGTCAGCCGTGGAACTGGTTCCGGTGATGATTCTGGTCGCTGGGACTCAGCTTTCGTCAATGATTTTGTGATTCTAACGTAGTCCATGGGCGGCGAAGATTTCATCGTCAGCCATGGAACTGGTTTCCGGTGAAAATATTTGCTCTCTAGGGACGCAGTTTTCATCAATGATTCTTATTATGACGTAGTCCATGGGCGCGAAGATTTCTGCGTCAGCCGTGGAACTGGTTCCGATGATGATTTCTTAGTCGGCTGGGACTCAGTTTCGTCAATGATTTGTGATTCTATGTAGTCCATGGGCGGCGAAGATTTCATCGTCAGCCATGGAACTGGTTTCCGGTGAAAATATCTTGCTCTCCAGGGACGTAGTTTTCATCAATGATTCTTATTATGACGTAGTCCATGGGCGCGAAGATTTCTCGTCAGCCATGGAACTGGTTCCGGTGAATATCTGGTCTCTAGGACGCAGTTTCATCAATGATTCTGTATTACGTAGTCCATGGGCGGCGAAGATTTCATCGTCAGCCATGAACTGGTTTCCGGTGAAATATCTTGCTCTCTAGGGACGCAGTTTCATCAATGATTCTTATTATGACGTAGTCCATGGGCGCGAAGATTTCTGCGTCAGCCGTGGAACTGGTTCCGATGATATTTCTGGTCGGCTGGGACGCAGTTTCGTCAATGATTTGTGATTCTAACGTAGTCCATGGGCGGCGAAGATTTCATCGTCAGCCATGGAACTGGTTTCCGGTGAAAATATCTTGCTCTCTAGGGACGCAGTTTTCATCAATGATTCTTATTATGACGTAGTCCATGGGCGCCGAAGATTTCTGCGTCAGCCGTGGAACTGGTTCCGATGATGATTTCTTGGTCGGCTGGGACTCAGCTTTCGTCAATGATTTGTGATTCTAACGTAGTCCATGGGCGGCGAAGATTTCATCGTCAGCCATGGAACTGGTTTCCGGTGAATATCTTGCTCTCCAGGGACGTAGTTTCATCAATGATTCTTATTATGACGTAGTCCATGGGCGGCGAAGATTTCATCGTCAGCCATGGAACTGGTTTCCGGTGAAAATATCTGGCTCTCTAGAGACGCAGTTTCATCAATGATTCTTATTATGACGTAGTCCATGGGCGGCGAAGATTTCATCGTCAGCCATGGAACTGGTTTCCGGTGAAAATATCTTGCTCTCTAGGGACGCAGTTTCATCAATGATTCTTATTAATGACGTAGTCCATGGGCGCGAAGATTTCATGCGTCAGCCGTGGAACTGGGTTCCGATGATGATTTCTTGGTCGGCTGGGACTCAGCTTTCGTCAATGATTTGTGATTCTAACGTAGTCCATGGGCGGCGAAGATTTCATCGTCAGCCGTGGAACTGGTTTCCGGTGAAAATATCTTGCTCTCTAGGGACGCAGTTTTCATAAATGATTCCTATTATGACGTAGTCCATGGGCGCTGAAGATTTCTGCGTCAGCCGTGGAACTAGGTTCCGATGATGATTTCTTGGTCGGCTGGTACTCAGCTTTCGTCAATGATTTGTGATTCTAACGTAGTCCATGGCGGCGAAGATTTCATCGTCAGCCATGGAACTGGTTTCCGGTGAAAATATCTTGCTCTCCAGGGACGTAGTTTCATCAATGATTCTTATTATGACGTAGTCCATGGGCGGCAAAGATTTCATCGTGAGCTATGGAATCGTTTCCGGTGAAAATATCTGTCTCTCCCGAGATGCAGTTTTCATCAGTGATTTCTTATTATGACGTAGTCTAGGGGCGCTGAAGATTTCTGTGTCACCCTGGAACTAGGTTACGATGCTGATTTCTTGTCGGCTGGGATCAGCTTTCGTCAATGATTTGTGATTCTAACGTAGTCCATGGTTGGCGAAGATTTCATCGTCAGCCCTGGAACTGGGTTTCCGATGAAAATATTTGTCTGTCCAAGGACGCAGTTTCATCAATGATTCTTATTATGACGTAGTCCATGGGCGCTGAAGATTTCTGCGTCAGCCGTGGAACTAGGTTCCGATGATGATATCTTGGTCGGCTGGGACTCAGCTTTCGTCAATGATTTGTGATTCTAACGTAGTCCATGGGCGGCGAAGATTTCATCGTCAGCCATGGAACTGGTTTCGGGTGAAAATATCTGGCTCTCCAGGGACGTAGTTTCATCAATGATTCTTATTATGACGTAGTCCATGGGCGGCAAAGATTTCATCGTGAGCTATGGAACTGGTTTCTGGTGAACATATCTGTCTCTCCCGAGATGCAGTTTTCATCAATGATTCTTATTATGACGTAGTCTATGGGCGCTGAAGATTTCTGCGTCACCCGTGGAACTAGGTTACGAAGCTGATTTCTTGCTCGGTTGGGACTCAGCTTTCGTCAATGATTTGTGATTCTAACGTAGTCCATGGGTGGCGAAGATTTCATCGTCAGCCCTGGAACTGGTTTACGGTGAAAATATTTGTCTGTCCAAGGACGCAGTTTCATCAATGATTCTTATTATGACGTAGTCCATGGGCGCTGAAGATTTCTGCGTCAGCCGTGTAACTAGGTTCCGATGATGATTTCTTGGTCGGCTGGGACTCAGCTTTCATCAATGATTCTTATTATGACGTAGTCCATGGGCGGCAAAGATTTCATCGTTAGCCATGGTACTGGTTTCCGGTGAAAATATCTGGCTCTCCAGAGATCCAGTTTTCATCAATGATTCTTCTTATGACGTAGTCCATGGGCGCTGAAGATTTCTGCCTCAGCCGTGGAACTGGGTTCCGATGATGATTTCTTGGTCGGTTGGGACTCAACTTTTGTCAATGATTTGTCATTCTAACCTAGTCCATGGGCGGCGAAGATTTCATCGTCAGCCCTGGAACTGGTTTCCCGTGAAAATAATTGTCTGTCCAAGGACGCAGTTTCATCAATGACTCTTATTATGACGTAGTCTATGGGCGTTGAAGATTTCTGTGTCAGCCATGGAACTAGGTTCCGATGATGATTTCTTGGTCGTTTGGGACTCAGCTTTCGTCAATGATTTGTCATTCTAACGTAGTCCATGGGCGGCGAAGATTTCATCGTCAGCCATGGAACTGGTTTCCGGTGAAAATATCTGGCTCTCCAGAGACGAAGTTTTCCTCAATGATTCTTATTATGACGTAGACCATGGGTGCTGAACATTTCAGCGTCAGCCGTGGAACTGGATTCCGATGATGATTTCTGGGTCGGCAGGGACTCAGGTTTCGTCAATGATGTCTGATTCTAACGTAGTCCATGGTCGGCGAAGATTTCATCCTCAGCCATGGAACTGGTTTACGGTGAAAATATCTGGCTCTCCAGGGACGCATTTTCATCAATGATTATTATTATGATGTAGTCCATGGGCGCTGAAGATTTCTGTGTCAGCCGTGGAACTAGGTTCCGATGATGATTTCTTGGTCGGCTGGGACTCAACTTTCGTCAATGATTTGTCATTCTAACGTAGTCCATGGGCGGCGAAGATTTCATCGTCAGCCATGGAACTGGTTTCCGGTGAAAATATCTGGCTCTCCTAGAGACGCAGTTTTCATCAATGATTCTTATTATGACGTAGTCCATGGGCGCTGAAGATTTCTGCGTCAGCCGTGGAACTAGGTTCCGATGCTGATTTCTTGGTCGGCTGGGACTCAGCTTTCGTCAATGATTTGTGATTCTAACGTAATCCATGGGTGGCGAAGATTTCATCGTCAACCCTGGAACTAGTTTCCGGTGAAAATATCTGGCTCTCCAGGGACGCATTTTCATCAATGATTATTATTATGATGTAGTCCTTGGGCGCTGAAGATTTCTGCGTCAGCCGTGGAACTGGGTTCCGATGATGATTTCTTGGTCGGCTGGGACTCAACTTTTGTCAATGATTTGTCATTCTAACCTAGTCCATGGGCGGCGAAGATTTCATCCTCAACCATGGAACTGGTTTCCGGTGAAAATATCTGGCTCTCGAGGGGACGAGTTTTCCTCAATGATTCTTATTATACGTAGACCATGGGCGCTGAAGATTTCTGCGTCAGCCGTTGGAACTCGGTTTCGATGATGATTTCTGAGTCGGCTGGGACAGCTTTCGTCAATGATTTGTGATTCTAACGTAGTCCATGGGCGGCGAAGATTTCATCGTCAGCCATGGAACTTGGTTTCCTGGTGAAAATATCTGGCTCTCGAGGACGCAGTTTTCATCAATGATTCTTATTATGACGTAGTCCATGGGCGCTCAAAGATTTCTGCGTCAGCCGTGGAACTAGGTTCCGATGATGATATCTTGGTCGGCTGGGACTCAGCTTTTCCGTCAATGATTTGTGATTCTAACGTAGTCCATGGGCGGCGAAGATTTTCATCGTCAGCCATGGAACTGGTTTGGGTGAAAAATTTCTGGCTCTCCAGGGACGTAGTTTCATCAATGATTCTTATTATGACGTAGTCCATGGGCGGCAAATATTTCATCGTGAGCTATGGAACTGGTTTCCGGTGAAAATATCTGTCTCTCGAGATGCAGTTTTCATCAATGATTCTTATTATGACGTAGTCGATGGGCGCTGAAGATTTCTGCGTCACCGT
>CAXHTJ010001403.1:0-17729 GCA_964019445.1 Populus tremula | reverse complement strand
GAGCCAGAACAACTTCTTTAAAGCTAAAAAAATTGAATTACATGAAAATCTTGGTACTTGTCAGGATGATAAACTTGAGCCCAATGTCGATAAGCCTTTCTGATATCTTCATCGGTGGCTTCCGGTGACACTTGGAGAAGTGCGTACAGTTCTCTCTTGGGTGGTCCGGCCTCTTCTCCATCCATTTCTGTTCTTCTTCTCTTTTTCTTTCAATCGATTTAAAAACAAGCAAACAGAAACGCAAACACAGAGCTAGTTTTTGTGCCTTCTCTGTTTTTTAGAGTAAGCACCAGGGGGAGGGGAAGACAAGGCTGGGATTTTAGTTTTAGGGGTTTTGCTTTGCAAAGCGTGGGGGTTCGGTCAGTGACTCGGTCGGTTCATGGCCCTATTATTATTGCCCACGGTTCCGGTTCTTCAGGACGAAACTAACGTCACAACCGAGTACATGGGTTTCTCCAATTACTAGCCGCCATTGTCTGAGGCTAGGGGAAGTTTCATTTCAGTTGCGTCGTCTTTTTAGTTTATCTATGGGCTTTATAGATTTATCCAAGATTCGGTTTGACTTGATGTATGGAATGCAGCCCAGCCCTCAAAATAATACTTGAGAATCTCGCAATTTGGTAGCCCGCATCAAAATAAAATGTTTTTTAAAGTTTTTTTTTCTTTGTTTAATTTAATTTCTTTTTATTAAAATAACTGAAAAGATAGTATTATTTTTCGTATGGTGGATCCGAAAACATATGGTTGACGATTTTCTAACGTGTCATTTATTAATAAATAAATAATAAATGGTGTCATCTATTTAATTTTCAAAAAAAAGTGGCATATGAGACAAGCATAGAGCGTGTTTGGCAATGTGATGACGGTTGTTTTTTAAATAACTTTTCGTGTCAAAATGCATGTCAATAATGTTTTTTCATTTTTAAAAAATTATTTTTGACATCAGCACATCAAAACGATCCAAAAAAACAAACCGTACTCAAATTTAGCAAAAACAAATTGAATTTTTTGGAAACACGGGTTGAACTGCGTTTCCAAACAGCCCAATAGACGGGAGGCCCCTTAGCTTCTTTTAAACGGCCAAGCACTCAGGCCTCGTCTTATTATTGTATTTTTTATATTTTAGAATAAAATTATTTTTAATTAATGTTAATACAATAAATTTTTTAAAAAATCATCCAATTATATCATATTTTCAAATAAAATTAGAATTTTGTATAGTAATATTATCAATTAATTTATAAAAACAGTTATATAAATCTAATATGCATAATGTTTTAAAACAATTCTCATGAATATTCAATGAGAATAATCTTTTTATTATTATTATTATTATTTTATGCCACTTTTATATAATCTTTTAAAATTAATTATTTTTTATTTTTTTATATTGCCATGTAAGAATTATCATGAAATGATTTTTTTTGTTAGTTAATTGAAATTTTCTTTTTGAATGATGTTAAGTTTTTATTTAAAAGAATCATTCTCATCTGATGAAACATAAATAAAGAATGAGGGTTTTGGTTAAACAAATGTATTTTTTCTCCTTGATTTAAATTAATCAAATAAGATATGAATGTTTATTTTAATTGTGTTAAGGTTTCATTCAAAAAACAATACTGCTTATAAAAAATACATTTTTTCATCCAAACAAAAAGGAAATGCATTGATAAGAAAATAAAATTTTAACTAAAAAATATATTTGTTTCTCTAGAATTTAAATCATTAAAATATATATTCTGATTACAAGAAAATTAAATAAAAATAAGCTTTGAAAATCGTTCAACTATAGTGCATGGGTTTATGGCTAGTTCCGATTTTAAATTAATGTCCAACAAATTCCATATGTTTGTCAAATTATTTTTAGATTTTTTTCAATCAACGTATAATCTTGACAAGTAATGAAGTCATAAAAACTAAAAGGATTTCACGGTTTTCCAAAACTAATAATAGGTTGTAGAGTAATGGGATTGAACCTTTCTTTATGACATGAATTGTTCCTAAAACAATAGTTCCATGTTGGAATAGAAGATCCCCTTATACTTAAGTTGGTAAATGTAGGAGGTGGGGATAAGTATAAAAGAGAAAAATAAGATGAAGTCATAGGAAATGCGTATATGTATGGCTTGGTATGACCTGCCTCTACTTACATGGTGATTGAGTGTAAGTTTACCTAATGAAAAAGGAATACATTTATAGAAATTTAATTCATTGAGTGTTGTGTTTGTCTCTTCATTGACTATATTGGTGGCAACATTTTCCTAAAAAAGTTGTTGTTTACTATGTCATGCACATCATTAGTGAAGTGTGAGTGATGAGCAACATTATAGTGGTACATGCTCATATAAAAAGTTTTTTTTTTTATGTAGAGAGAGTTTGTGTGTCAATAATAAAATGAAAAATGTATAGTGATGTGTTTAGTATAAAAAAGAGAATGGGAGAGAGGGAAGAATGTGTGTGACAGAAGGAGAAAGTGCAAAAAAAGTGTGTGTGTGTGTGTGTGTGTATGTATAGACGGAGGGAGGGAGGTGTGTGTAGAGGAGCAAAAGAGTGAGGAGAGAGGGAGCTTTAATGTGACCATAACAACCCATTTTTTCTTTCTTCTCTCCTTTTTTTCATTTTCTTTCTTCCTTGTCTTTTGTGTCACTTCATTTCATCATTTTTTTTCTCTTCTCCTCTTTTCCTACATAACACATAAATAGAAATGCAATACAATTCATAACTATTTGAGCTTATCCTAGACAGGTAGGACTCTTAGCCATTTGAGCTAGGTCAAAATAGCTAAATTTCTTTCTCTTTTAAAATAAAAAAAATTGCACTGCATATTTAACATGGTATCATTTATCACATTAAAATTTCTCAAATAACCCAAAGCCTTCATAAATACATGGAGGTTTCACCGTTTTTTTTTTTTTTTTTGGTATAAGAGGTTTCACTTATGTTTTCTTCATTAATGAAATATTGCAAAATAAAGCTTTCAAGCCTCAAATCATATTTCTATACAGATTCCTAAACAATGAAATTATGCCTCACAAACCTTTCAAAAGTTTTTTAGGCACTTTCAAGGTAAAAAAAAATACTTAGTTTGAACTCATCTCACTATATGGTACCATTTGACACAAAAATTAACCATTTTAGTGGGTTAAAATTGTCGTTAATGACAAATTTCTCTCTTCATGCTGAAATATGACGATTTCATTTCTCTCCTTATACAAAAGAACTGAAAAAAAAAATTAGTACCAAAATTAAAATTTTAAAAATTAAAGGGAATGGTTACCTAAGAATGAAAAAAGATAGGGGATGAAAATAAACTTTTAAGATAAATTTTTAAGCCACCACCTATTTCACCTGTTTTTTCACTTCAATCATCTATCTTTCAACACAACCCTTCCTCTAAAAAAATACAATCAAGTGCTAATTTAAGCTCAAAAGAGATAAATCATACAAAATAAAGTTTGAGAATCAAATTAAAAATTAAAAAAAAAAAAGCATTGCTTCATTTCACAGTAATCTATAAGATGGTGAGCAATAATCGTGCTACAAATAAAAAAAGAGCTCTTTTAGTATGTGCAAACTAGATTTGTTACTCGTGCTAAGCAAAAGTTTTTTTCAACATACATAAAATGTTAGGTTAAAAGGAATCCAAGTTCCAAGGCATTGGTCTAATTAATAATTTAAATAATATAAAAATAAAAATGCAACAACAATAAATAATATGACAAAAAAAACAATGAAAAAAAGGTGAAAAGATTCAATCCTTAGCCTATCCAGATTATCAAACAGCCAAGTACAAACTTGCACAAAAAAACCAAAACAAATCAACTTAAAAAAAACCTAACAAACCAGATGAAGCTCCTAAACTTGATTTAATCTTCAAAACTTACATCTCGTTAAATCATAGACCTGGGTTCAATGAAGAAGTATAACTATTAATCAAATTTGTTTCAAATGATGAAATCGCTAAAAATTATTTATAAAACAACTTGCAAAAGAAAAAAAAAAACAAACAACAACAAAAATAACGTGGATTAAAATTTAAGAGAAAAATACCTAAGGAAATGAAATTTGAAAAAAAAAAATTTAAATAACCCATACAAATAAATAATTAAAAGAATGACTATCAAATTTGAAAAGATTAAAAAATCACATGGGTGAAATTGAAAAATAATTTTAGAGGGCTAACCTAATAGAATAACATTGCCAAAAAAAACCTAAAAAGGATACAAAATAAAAAACATTAACTTAAAAAAGGAAAAAAAAAAAAAACTTGGACGAATCTTTTAAATTTGTTAATCTCTAAAACTCATAACCCGTGAAATCCTAGACCCGAGTTCAATTAAAAGCTCAATTATCAACAAATTTATTCTTGAATGATGAAATTATATATAAAAAAAAGTTGAAAAAAAAACAAAAAATAATAATGATAAATGAAATTTGAAAAACAAATCACAAACAAAATAAATAACAATTAACAATATGAGGACTAGATATGAAAGATTAAAAAATCATAGGAGGTGAAATTAAAAAATATTTAATTTGATAGATTATTTAGATTTAAAAAATAGTAGAGGTGGAACTGGAAAAAATATATATATAGGGTTAACACAATTGAAAAAATGGCAAAAAAAGATAAAAAGAAGAAAACAACAGCTTAAAAAAAAAAAAACATGCAAACCTGGATAACTTCTTAAACCTGATTTAATCTCTAAAACTCAAAACCCATGAAATTCTAGACCCAAATTCAATCAATAAGCTTTTTGAAAAATGAAAAGGGGTAAATCGAAAAAAAAAAATGTAAAGGGGCCAACTCAACAAAAAACAAACCATAAAAATAACAAAACAAAATTAAAAAAAAAGAAAAAAAAAAGAAAAAAAAATCATCTTAAGAAAACACAAAATAGACAAACCTCTTAACCCTTATCTAATTTTTAAAAGTCACAAACTCTTGAAATCTCAGACTTAGATTAAATCAAGAAGCTCAATATCAATTAATTTAATTTTGAAGGATGAAATTAGTATAAATATATTATTAAAAAAAGCTTGGAAAAAAAAATAAAATAAAATAAGATTAATTTAATAGAAAAACCCAAGGAAAATAAAATTTAAAAATAAACACAAAGAAAATAAATAGCAAATAAAAAATGAGAACCAATTTATATATAAAAAAATGATAAGGTGAAATTTAAAAAAATATATATAATTTATGGATCATCAAAGATTAAAAAATGACAAGGAATGAAATTAAAAAACAATAATAAACGAACTGTAAAAAATAATAAAAAAAAACATCACATTAAAAAAAATATATAAAACAAGTGAATCTGAACAAACTTGTTAAATTAACCTTTAAAACTTACAATTTATAAATTTTAAATCTAAGTTCATTAAAAATTTTAATTCTCAACAAAAAAATTAAAAGATAAAATTAATAAAAAATATTAATAAAAAATAAAAACAAAACTTAAATTTATAGCAAAACCATTATACCGAAATTAATCAGACAAAGAATCACATCGATTCTGTACTGTATACGTCCTATTCATCATTGGATTGCTGCTTGTTTGGATTATGGACATTTTACTTCACAAAAGTCCGAATCGGAGAAATTTCTTGAACCTTCCTCTGTAGGCCCCACGATCCTCACTATTCCTCCATATCGACTTCCTCATATACATGTATATGAACATTTACAGAACGTTTCTGTAAAGCCATGTTCATGTCCTCACTTTATGCGATAAAAAACCCAAACTTGAAACTGAAACATTCCAGCAGTGATTTTACTTATTATCGGTCCATTTGGCCGTTTGCCATCTTTCAATCTTAAGCAAAATCCAACTTCTCTTTCCCAGATTCCTTGGCATATAAGCGAACATGGTAACCATGGTGGCATTAGCCAAGCTCAACCTCCTCTTGTCCAAATCCCACACTGGAACATCCTTGATTACTTGCTTGCTGTGCCCTTATGTACTTTAAACTCACCTTCAGTGTCGGGCTTCTTCGCCAAGCTTACACTGATCTGCTCTACTCATCGAGGCTCTTCTTATTTCAGCTGAGTCAAAATCGCCTTTGATGCTATCCCTTGCAGCTCCGGCTGGAAATAGCACCAGACTGGGAAGAGCTCTAAGGTTAGTTTATCAGAGGGTAACAAGAGCAAGAAGGTTGCCAACAGCACAAGACGATGAGGATAATTTCCATGCCCTCCTCCATGTTTTCACTTTAATTACAAATGATGGTGGAAAACGGTAATGATGATGATTTTACAACCACCAACGAAATCCCATCTTAGTGATGTATGGCTCTCGTTTGTTTTATGTCTTTTCGTTTGCATGATTTTGTCTCCGCAGTGGTCCTAATTGAGGCCTTGGCCGTACGTACGTAATATATTATGTTTATTTACAGTACCAGTCATTTGATTTCATTCGTTTTTCTTTTTAAACTTAATTGAAGAAACCTTTGCTTAGCTTTTTCTTCCCTTTTATTTTGATTTTCAAACTATTATTCAGCAAATAGCATCCTTTTTTTTGAACAGTAATTTGTATTAAGAAGGAGAGAATAGACAATATACGAGAGGCATACCTCTCGAATACACAGAAGAAAGAAAAACAAGAAAGAAACTAGGAATAGGAACAGAGAGAGAGTTGATTAGTTGGCTGGAACGATAGCCATTCCTATAATTAATCAACCAGTCAACCACGCTAATTAAAATACAAGCTAGTAAACAGAAAAGAGAGGCCGAAGTTTAGGCTCCTGAAAACCCAAATGCGATGAACAGAGGCAGAGATGTTGCACTTGTGCTTCAAATCACCAGGTGGGTTCGAATATGCTGGAAAATGTCATCACTAAACGAATGATGAGCTGGTATCGATGAGTGAAAAATACGGTTGTTCCGCTCATACCATAGCAAATACACTGTGATTGATAAGAGCAAACGAGCTATCAGATGAGTGAGCTCCTACCTATTCTGGTGTTTAGAGGAAGCCCATTGAAGGAGATGATGCCAGGGGAGAAGGTAGGGCAATGAGTTTTAGACTTGATGTAACAGTTCTCCAACTGTGCTGGAGTAGAACACTCGAAGAAAAAGTGATCATGAGATTCATGTGCGTTCACAGAGAATGCAAACAATGTTGGTTATGGTTCCAGCAACGTGAAGTCTATCCATGGTGCGCAACGCCCCTGAGAAGCGAGCCAAAGGATGAAGATTGGCGTGGGATATGGCCCTGAAACCATAGCTGGTGGTGCAATGTAGCAAATAGCATTTCTTTACACTTGAAGATGAAATGATGCGTGAGATCGGAAGAGCGGTTCAGCAGGAATGCCGAGACCGATCTCGTATGCCGTCTTCTGCTTGCTGAGTCGGAGACACGCAGGGATGAGATGGCGGCCGCACTGACCCTATAGTGAGTCGTATTAATTTCAAATCATACCAACATGGTCAAATAAAACGAAAGGCTCAGTCGAAAGACTGGGCCTTTCGTTTTAATCTGATCGGCACGTAAGAGGTTCCAACTTTCACCATAATGAAATAAGATCACTACCGGGCGTATTTTTTGAGTTATCGAGATTTTCAGGAGCTAAGGAAGCTAAAATGGAGAAAAAAATCACTGGATATACCACCGTTGATATATCCCAATGGCATCGTAAAGAACATTTTGAGGCATTTCAGTCAGTTGCTCAATGCACCTATAACCAGACCGTTCAGCTGGATATTACGGCCTTTTTAAAGACCGTAAAGAAAAATAAGCACAAGTTTTATCCGGCCTTTATTCACATTCTTGCCCGCCTGATGAATGCTCATCCGGAATTTCGTATGGCAATGAAAGACGGTGAGCTGGTGATATGGGATAGTGTTCACCCTTGTTACACCGTTTTCCATGAGCAAACTGAAACGTTTTCATCGCTCTGGAGTGAATACCACGACGATTTCCGGCAGTTTCTACACATATATTCGCAAGATGTGGCGTGTTACGGTGAAAACCTGGCCTATTTCCCTAAAGGGTTTATTGAGAATATGTTTTTCGTCTCAGCCAATCCCTGGGTGAGTTTCACCAGTTTTGATTTAAACGTGGCCAATATGGACAACTTCTTCGCCCCCGTTTTCACCATGGGCAAATATTATACGCAAGGCGACAAGGTGCTGATGCCGCTGGCGATTCAGGTTCATCATGCCGTTTGTGATGGCTTCCATGTCGGCAGAATGCTTAATGAATTACAACAATACTGCGATGAGTGGCAGGGCGGGGCGTAACCTACGTGACAGAAGTCAAAAGCCTCCGGTCGGAGGCTTTTGACTTTCTGCTTGATCGGCCGCATCGAATATAACTTCGTATAATGTATGCTATACGAAGTTATTAGCGATGAGCTCGGACTTCCATTGTTCATTCCACGGACAAAAACAGAGAAAGGAAACGACAGAGGCCAAAAAGCTCGCTTTTAGCACCTGTCGTTTCCTTTCTTTTCAGAGGGTATTTTAAATAAAAACATTAAGTTATGACGAAGAAGAACGGAAACGCCTTAAACCGGAAAATTTTCATAAATAGCGAAAACCCGCGAGGTCGCCGCCCCGTAACCTGTCGGATCACCGGAAAGGACCCGTAAAGTGATAATGATTATCATCTACATATCACAACGCGCGTGGAGGCCATCAAACCACGTCAAATAATCAATTATGACGCAGGTATCGTATTAATTGATCTGCATCAACTTAACGTAAAAGCAACTTCAGACAATACAAATCAGCGACACTGAATACGGGGCAACCTCATGTCCGAGCTCGCGAGCTCGTCGACAGCGACACACTTGCATCGGATGCAGCCCGGTTAACGTGCCGGCACGGCCTGGGTAACCAGGTATTTTGTCCACATAACCGTGCGCAAAATGTTGTGGATAAGCAGGACACAGCAGCAATCCACAGCAGGCATACAACCGCACACCGAGGTTACTCCGTTCTACAGGTTACGACGACCATGTCAATACTTGCCCTTGACAGGCATTGATGGAATCGTAGTCTCACGCTGATAGTCTGATCGACAATACAAGTGGGACCGTGGTCCCAGACCGATAATCAGACCGACAACACGAGTGGGATCGTGGTCCCAGACTAATAATCAGACCGACGATACGAGTGGGACCGTGGTCCCAGACTAATAATCAGACCGACGATACGAGTGGGACCGTGGTTCCAGACTAATAATCAGACCGACGATACGAGTGGGACCGTGGTCCCAGACTAATAATCAGACCGACGATACGAGTGGGACCATGGTCCCAGACTAATAATCAGACCGACGATACGAGTGGGACCGTGGTCCCAGTCTGATTATCAGACCGACGATACGAGTGGGACCGTGGTCCCAGACTAATAATCAGACCGACGATACGAGTGGGACCGTGGTCCCAGACTAATAATCAGACCGACGATACGAGTGGGACCGTGGTCCCAGTCTGATTATCAGACCGACGATACAAGTGGAACAGTGGGCCCAGAGAGAATATTCAGGCCAGTTATGCTTTCTGGCCTGTAACAAAGGACATTAAGTAAAGACAGATAAACGTAGACTAAAACGTGGTCGCATCAGGGTGCTGGCTTTTCAAGTTCCTTAAGAATGGCCTCAATTTTCTCTATACACTCAGTTGGAACACGAGACCTGTCCAGGTTAAGCACCATTTTATCGCCCTTATACAATACTGTCGCTCCAGGAGCAAACTGATGTCGTGAGCTTAAACTTGTTCTTGATGCAGATGACGTTTTAAGCACAGAAGTTAAAAGAGTGATAACTTCTTCAGCTTCAAATATCACCCCAGCTTTTTTCTGCTCATGAAGGTTAGATGCCTGCTGCTTAAGTAATTCCTCTTTATCTGTAAAGGCTTTTTGAAGTGCATCACCTGACCGGGCAGATAGTTCACCGGGGTGAGAAAAAAGAGCAACAACTGATTTAGGCAATTTGGCGGTGTTGATACAGCGGGTAATAATCTTACGTGAAATATTTTCCGCATCAGCCAGCGCAGAAATATTTCCAGCAAATTCATTCTGCAATCGGCTTGCATAACGCTGACCACGTTCATAAGCACTTGTTGGGCGATAATCGTTACCCAATCTGGATAATGCAGCCATCTGCTCATCATCCAGCTCGCCAACCAGAACACGATAATCACTTTCGGTAAGTGCAGCAGCTTTACGACGGCGACTCCCATCGGCAATTTCTATGACACCAGATACTCTTCGACCGAACGCCGGTGTCTGTTGACCAGTCAGTAGAAAAGAAGGGATGAGATCATCCAGTGCGTCCTCAGTAAGCAGCTCTTGGTCACGTTCATTACCTGACCATACCCGAGAGGTCTTCTCAACACTATCACCCCGGAGCACTTCAAGAGTAAACTTCACATCCCGACCACATACAGGCAAAGTAATGGCATTACCGCGAGCCATTACTCCTACGCGCGCAATTAACGAATCCACCATCGGGGCAGCTGGTGTCGATAACGAAGTATCTTCAACCGGTTGAGTATTGAGCGTATGTTTTGGAATAACAGGCGCACGCTTCATTATCTAATCTCCCAGCGTGGTTTAATCAGACGATCGAAAATTTCATTGCAGACAGGTTCCCAAATAGAAAGAGCATTTCTCCAGGCACCAGTTGAAGAGCGTTGATCAATGGCCTGTTCAAAAACAGTTCTCATCCGGATCTGACCTTTACCAACTTCATCCGTTTCACGCACAACATTTTTTAGAACCATGCTTCCCCAGGCATCCCGAATTTGCTCCTCCATCCACGGGGACTGAGAGCCATTACTATTGCTGTATTTGGTAAGCAAAATACGAACATCAGGCTCGAACCCTTTAAGATCAACGTTCTTGAGCAGATCACGAAGCATATCGAAAAACTGCAGTGCGGAGGTGTAGTCAAACAACTCAGCAGGCGTGGGAACAATCAGCACATCAGCAGCACATACGACATTAATCGTGCCGATACCCAGGTTAGGCGCGCTGTCAATAACTATGACATCATAGTCATGAGCAACAGTTTCAATGGCCAGTCGGAGCATCAGGTGTGGATCGGTGGGCAGTTTACCTTCATCAAATTTGCCCATTAACTCAGTTTCAATACGGTGCAGAGCCAGACAGGAAGGAATAATGTCAAGCCCCGGCCAGCAAGTGGGCTTTATTGCATAAGTGACATCGTCCTTTTCCCCAAGATAGAAAGGCAGGAGAGTGTCTTCTGCATGAATATGAAGATCTGGAACCCATCCGTGATACATTGAGGCTGTTCCCTGGGGGTCGTTACCTTCCACGAGCAAAACACGTAGCCCCTTCAGAGCCAAATCCTGAGCAAGATGAACAGAAACAGAGGTTTTGTAAACGCCTCCTTTATGGGCAGCAACCCCGATCACCGGTGGAAATACGTCTTCAGCACGTCGCAATCGCGTTCCAAACACATCACGCATATGATTAATTTGTTCAATTGTATAACCAACACGTTGCTCAACCCGTCCTCGAATTTCCATATCCGGGTGCGGTAGTCGCCCTGCTTTCTCGGCATCTCTGATAGCCTGAGAAGAAACCCCAACTAAATCCGCTGCTTCACCTATTCTCCAGCGCCGGGTTATTTTCCTCGCTTCCGGGCTGTCATCATTAAACTGTGCAATGGCGATAGCCTTCGTCATTTCATGACCAGCGTTTATGCACTGGTTAAGTGTTTCCATGAGTTTCATTCTGAACATCCTTTAATCATTGCTTTGCGTTTTTTTATTAAATCTTGCAATTTACTGCAAAGCAACAACAAAATCGCAAAGTCATCAAAAAACCGCAAAGTTGTTTAAAATAAGAGCAACACTACAAAAGGAGATAAGAAGAGCACATACCTCAGTCACTTATTATCACTTGCGCTCGCCGCAGCCGTGTAACCGAGCATAGCGAGCGAACTGGCGAGGAAGCAAAGAAGAACTGTTCTGTCAGATAGCTCTTACGCTCAGCGCAAGAAGAAATATCCACCGTGGGAAAAACTCCAGGTAGAGGAACACACGCGGATAGCCAATTCAGAGTAATAAACTGTGATAATCAACCCTCATCAATGATGACGAACTAACCCCCGATATCAGGTCACATGACGAAGGGAAAGAGAAGGAAATCAACTGTGACAAACTGCCCTCAAATTTGGCTTCCTTAAAAATTACAGTTCAAAAAGTATGAGAAAATCCATGCAGGCTGAAGGAAACAGCAAAACTGTGACAAATTACCCTCAGTAGGTCAGAACAAATGTGACGAACCACCCTCAAATCTGTGACAGATAACCCTCAGACTATCCTGTCGTCATGGAAGTGATATCGCGGAAGGAAAATACGATATGAGTCGTCTGGCGGCCTTTCTTTTTCTCAATGTATGAGAGGCGCATTGGAGTTCTGCTGTTGATCTCATTAACACAGACCTGCAGGAAGCGGCGGCGGAAGTCAGGCATACGCTGGTAACTTTGAGGCAGCTGGTAACGCTCTATGATCCAGTCGATTTTCAGAGAGACGATGCCTGAGCCATCCGGCTTACGATACTGACACAGGGATTCGTATAAACGCATGGCATACGGATTGGTGATTTCTTTTGTTTCACTAAGCCGAAACTGCGTAAACCGGTTCTGTAACCCGATAAAGAAGGGAATGAGATATGGGTTGATATGAACACTGTAAAGCCCTCTGGATGGACTGTGCGCACGTTTGATAAACCAAGGAAAAGATTCATAGCCTTTTTCATCGCCGGCATCCTCTTCAGGGCGATAAAAAACCACTTCCTTCCCCGCGAAACTCTTCAATGCCTGCCGTATATCCTTACTGGCTTCCGCAGAGGTCAATCCGAATATTTCAGCATATTTAGCAACATGGATCTCGCAGATACCGTCATGTTCCTGTAGGGTGCCATCAGATTTTCTGATCTGGTCAACGAACAGATACAGCATACGTTTTTGATCCCGGGAGAGACTATATGCCGCCTCAGTGAGGTCGTTTGACTGGACGATTCGCGGGCTATTTTTACGTTTCTTGTGATTGATAACCGCTGTTTCCGCCATGACAGATCCATGTGAAGTGTGACAAGTTTTTAGATTGTCACACTAAATAAAAAAGAGTCAATAAGCAGGGATAACTTTGTGAAAAAACAGCTTCTTCTGAGGGCAATTTGTCACAGGGTTAAGGGCAATTTGTCACAGACAGGACTGTCATTTGAGGGTGATTTGTCACACTGAAAGGGCAATTTGTCACAACACCTTCTATAGAACCAGCATGGATAAAGGCCTACAAGGCGCTCTAAAAAAGAAGATCTAAAAACTATAAAAAAAATAATTATAAAAATATCCCCGTGGATAAGTGGATAACCCCAAGGGAAGTTTTTTCAGGCATCGTGTGTAAGCAGAATATATAAGTGCTGTTCCCTGGTGCTTCCTCGCTCACTCGACCGGGAGGGTTCGAGAAGGGGGGGCACCCCCCTTCGGCGTGCGCGGTCACGCGCACAGGGCGCAGCCCTGGTTAAAAACAAGGTTTATAAATATTGGTTTAAAAGCAGGTTAAAAGACAGGTTAGCGGTGGCCGAAAAACGGGCGGAAACCCTTGCAAATGCTGGATTTTCTGCCTGTGGACAGCCCCTCAAATGTCAATAGGTGCGCCCCTCATCTGTCAGCACTCTGCCCCTCAAGTGTCAAGGATCGCGCCCCTCATCTGTCAGTAGTCGCGCCCCTCAAGTGTCAATACCGCAGGGCACTTATCCCCAGGCTTGTCCACATCATCTGTGGGAAACTCGCGTAAAATCAGGCGTTTTCGCCGATTTGCGAGGCTGGCCAGCTCCACGTCGCCGGCCGAAATCGAGCCTGCCCCTCATCTGTCAACGCCGCGCCGGGTGAGTCGGCCCCTCAAGTGTCAACGTCCGCCCCTCATCTGTCAGTGAGGGCCAAGTTTTCCGCGAGGTATCCACAACGCCGGCGGCCGGCCGCGGTGTCTCGCACACGGCTTCGACGGCGTTTCTGGCGCGTTTGCAGGGCCATAGACGGCCGCCAGCCCAGCGGCGAGGGCAACCAGCCGAGGGCTTCGCCCTGTCGCTCGACTGCGGCGAGCACTACTGGCTGTAAAAGGACAGACCACATCATGGTTCTGTGTTCATTAGGTTGTTCTGTCCATTGCTGACATAATCCGCTCCACTTCAACGTAACACCGCACGAAGATTTCTATTGTTCCTGAAGGCATATTCAAATCGTTTTCGTTACCGCTTGCAGGCATCATGACAGAACACTACTTCCTATAAACGCTACACAGGCTCCTGAGATTAATAATGCGGATCTCTACGATAATGGGAGATTTTCCCGACTGTTTCGTTCGCTTCTCAGTGGATAACAGCCAGCTTCTCTGTTTAACAGACAAAAACAGCATATCCACTCAGTTCCACATTTCCATATAAAGGCCAAGGCATTTATTCTCAGGATAATTGTTTCAGCATCGCAACCGCATCAGACTCCGGCATCGCAAACTGCATCCGGTGCCGGGCAGCCACATCCAGCGCAAAAACCTTCGTGTAGACTTCCGTTGAACTGATGGACTTATGTCCCATCAGGCTTTGCAGAACTTTCAGCGGTATACCGGCATACAGCATGTGCATCGCATAGGAATGGCGGAACGTATGTGGTGTGACCGGAACAGAGAACGTCACACCGTCAGCAGCAGCGGCGGCAACCGCCTCCCCAATCCAGGTCATGACCGTTCTGTCCGTCACTTCCCAGATCCGCGCTTTCTCTGTCCTTCCTGTGCGACGGTTACGCCGCTCCATGAGCTTATCGGGTCCACTCGCGAACGCAGAAAGGCCCACCCGAAGGTGAGCCAGTGTGATTACATTTGCGGCCTAACTGTGGCCAGTCCAGTTACGCTGGAGTCAGTAGTATTTAGGTGACACTATAGAAGCGGCCGCCTATCCCCTGTGTGCCTTGGCAGTCTCAGAATGATACGGCGACCACCGAGATCTACACTCTTTCCCTACACGACGCTCTTCCGATCTCACAGGGGAGGCAGTCAAACTTTGATCTAAAGAAGTACTGCAGCCCCTTCCTCCGGCACCATGTCTGCTCGTAAACTCTTCAAAACAATAGGAGAGGTAGGATTTTCATCTTCATAACAACCAGCATTGGGCACATCTGATGTCGCAGTTTCATTCGTATGACAATCAGCAATATGTAAAGCAGATGCTAAACAACCATTCTCATTACAATTAAGCTCTTTAGATTCCAAACAATCATTCTCACCAATCGTAACACCTTATTTCGTTTACCAACTACCTGCCATTGAAGCTGATTCTGCTTATTATCTGCAGGTTTAGAGTTCACAGCTCCTATTTTCCTTTTGCCCTCTGCCCCCATTGTACGATCATCAACTTTACTGGTAGCACATATCGTTGTGGTATGTCCAAAGACATTGCAATTATTGCACCTTGACGGTATCCATTCATAATCCGCTGAAATTGTTATGAATAACCCATTTGGACAGCGAAGGTCGTATTCCTTCACCAGCGTTTTCGAAGCTTCTATCTCAACGCAAACTCTTGCGTAGCTAAGCCTTTTACGCAACAATGTAGTAAGGTCAGCATGAAGGGGAACCCCAATAGCACTCGCTACACAACTCAACCCCTTAACAGTCCAATACTCGAGAGGAACATTATAGAGCTTAACCCATACCGGAACTCTATCCAGATCATCTTTCAAAAATTGCATGTTCGGATGCCAACGTTTAAGCACCAAAGGTCTGTTGGCCATGTGCCATGGGGCTCTCTCCAGAACATTTGTGGCGCGATCGACAGAATCAAAAGTGAAGAGAAAGAAACCATTATCAGAAGATAAAACTTCGGATAGACCGTGGGAGCCCCATATTCTTTTGGCAATAGAATTAACAACAGGATAGGGTAATTTCTGACCCACGAAATGACCAACTAGAGTGGATTTCCAAAGTTCACAGCCATCCTCAAACACATCAAGTGGAGGAGCTACTGTCACACGACCATCAGTTATTGCGGGGGGAGCAAAATGCAAGTTACGGACTGGATTCATATCAAGGGACATCCTACCCTTATTGTCATCAACATCAGAGCCCTTCAAAGCATTTAAAAAATTCAATTTGGGGCTAAGGTGTAGCTGTTCTTGTTGCTTAGACCCAGCATTCAACTCATCAACTTTAGAACCCAACACAGGATTCATGTCAAGACTATTTAGCATATCTTGGAGCTCTAATTGTAAGGTATGTCCAGATTTAACTCCATTGTGTTGTTCAATGTCAGAGCTAACCATTGGAACAAATTCAACAGCAGAACACAAAGACAATTTGGCAGCATACAAATACTAGATAGAACGTTCTAAGGACAAACAAACTCAGTCCAAGAAGCCCAACGGTTCAAAGGTAGATACACATGTTATGTATAACATATTCAAAAATCAGCACAGTTTAACGGTTGGATCTCCGTAGATGTCAATTATATCGAAACTGACCTGAGAATGACGACCTTCTGTTGAACATGTAGAAAACGTTGCTGGAGGCTAAATTTCTAATCTCCCCCGTTCATAATGTGTATCATAACCAGGTGCATCACATATCCAAAAATAAGCTTGATCCAACGGTGGAAGAAGGAGAAATATGCCGGCGGCTCTTACTGTTCCGAGAAGGATTTTTCCAGAAATATTCAAATGGCTAGCTTCCATAGGAGGAATCCAACATGGACGATCCCTCTGGACAGAATGTAGGCAATATAGATGTTCACAACATACCAAAAAATAGTCTGGATCCAAAGGTTTAACAAGGCAAAATCGGCCGGCGACTCTAACAGCACATAAAGACTTATCTCAAAGAATTACGAGGCCAGTATCTCTCAATTCGTTTCGAGATCGTTTTGTCTGGGATTCAAGACTTGTACGTAAAAGGTTAGATATGCGTCTTGATTTGGAGGTTCATTTCGGCCACAAAGGGTTTGGGTACCTAGACATACGAGAACGACCTATAAATTGATATATTTTTTTTTTTTTTTGGTAAGCTGACTTATGTATTAAAAGAAAATGATACAAAGAATATAATGGGCATACCCAAGATTTACAATGTGAACAGAAACGAAAACCAACAAATGGCTACAGGCTAGCCACATAACAAAACAAAAACTTAGACCAACTAGATATGCTAGGGGTACAAAAACAACCAGCTAAACATCAAATTAAGAGTCCATGTTATTGACCCTCCAAAGTCTTTGGATCCTTATGTTTTCATCTGTTTGTTGAACATTCCTCATCAAAACAAGCTTATCGCAAATGAGACACTCGATTTGATCAAAAACCAAATTCGAAGCTTTAGACACATCAGCAAAGATCCTTGCGTTCCGTTCTTGCCAGATACAATACACTGTAGCTGCGAAACCCAGTTTACGAGAAAAGTTGACGAAACTTTTGCCATGCCAAGAGACAGTGGCCAATCGAATCCATTCATCCAAGCTTTTTGTCATTCTTGGAATGTCGCATCTGTCACAAACATTCCACCATAATGCTTTCGTAAAGGAGCATTCAAAGAACAAGTGGTTGTGATCTTCATTATTGCGGAGACAAAGTGAGCACCTATTGGGACCATGAATACCAAACCGATGAAGTCTATCCTGCGTTGAGAGTTTCCGTTGGATAGCCACCCAAAGAAGAAATGCATGTCTTGGGACAGCATTCTTGAACCACACGATGTCATGCCAA
>CAXHTJ010001402.1:0-17758 GCA_964019445.1 Populus tremula | reverse complement strand
ATCAAACTGGAGAAAATGATGTTTCTGGAGTGGAGCCCGAGACAACCCATAAAAGAAGCGCTTGGAGTTATTACCATCTGCAACTGAAACTGAGGTAAACGAAATGATAATGCAGATCCTTCTCCATGATGGCTGAACCATTCTGGTATCTCACCACCAGCAAGGCAAATGTCATAATGTTTACCTTTGCATAATCCCTACATATTGGTTCAAGGAAAGTAATTAAAACTGAGTTCGAAAAACTACCATATTAAATGCTAAATGTTTGTGTTCAAGTAAGTGAAGAGACAGAGAAAGAGAGACAACCTGAATAAGACTCATCTTATAGTTTTCAGATAAATTGTTGCAGCCATTTAAGTTCAAAATGACCAGTTATTGCCCGCACATTCCATGCCCTGAATCTCTATTAAATTTCGGCACCCTTTTACATTCAGTAATGGTAGTCTTTCATGCTGAAGTGGTGCACTTACTCTTTCAATGGATGTGCAGTCATCGATAGACAAGAACTGGACACTTGATGGAAGCTCTGAGATTGATAGCAGATTCGAGCATTTATCAACCCTCAAGCATTGAAGTTTAGGAAGGAGGCTAATGCCAGAAGGCAGATCGAAGAATTTGTTTCCAGACAAATCCAAATCTTCAAGAAAGGACAAACTCCCAAGGTCAATGGATCTTGTAGCTTCAGACAAACCAGCATAACTTAGATTTAGTTCTTTCAATGAGCTGAAACTAGTGAAAGAAGGTGGTAGCATATCTATGGAGCTCGAACAGCTTTGTGGTGAAAGCCACGATGAAAATCTTGAAAACCAAGATTTAGATGGTAGATCAGGTGAGTCGAAAACTTTGTTGTATCCACCAAATGATAACTTTGTCAGCTTCTTCAAATATCTAGCTGAAGTTGGAAGTTGCTTAATCGCAGTACCCTTTGTAAACAACTCTGTTAAGGATTCTAGGTCACCCAAACTCTCTGGCAATTTCTCAAGCTGTAAACACGAAGCAACGCTCAGTGTTTGAAGAGATTTTAAGTTACCCATGCTTTCTGGAAGAGTCTTTAGGCTGAGACAGGAATCCAAACTCAACGAAACAAGGCTCTTAAAATGTCCAATAGATTGATGTACCTTAACCAAACTCGTGCATCCTGTAAGTATTAGTCTCTCCAAACTAGGGAGTCCTCGGAAGTTCGGCGTTTTAGCAAGGTACTTGGAATAGCTAAGATTGAGGATTTTCAGCTTGTTAAGAATCTGTCCAAGCAATGAGAAAATAAGAGAAAAATAGCTATGTGAAAAAATGTAACTCTAAATTAAATTTAATTAGAAAGAATTTTGAGTGCCTAATGCATATGTTTTACCTTAGTCCCCTTCCAAAGTTTTCGTACGTTACTGTATTGCATATCAAGTATAACAAGGTCGTTTAAGTGAAAATCAGACGGCAAAGATTTCAAAGGGCATCGAAACCAACGAAGCCATATCAACTCTTTGGGAAGAAGACTGTAGCTTCCCACAAGATGTGCTCCTTTGATTTGGAGTAATTTTAAACGTCTCATTTTTGTAAACGATTTTGTGCTAAAAGATTCTTGCACATCAAGTGCCAGACCCTCCACAGCATCTGTTCCCTGAAAATAGCCAATAAAGGATTAAAATATCATGACAATAATCATGCATATTCTTTGGATGAGAATGTTGATACCAATTTCAGGTAAGAACCCAGGACCACCTAGCATTTCTGTTATATATTCTTTTTTAAAAAGAAAGAAAGAAAGAAAAAGCAATCGAGATATTTATTAAAGAACCAATTTACAAGGTAAGCTGGAATTCACTAACAATAAGGGAGTTAGAAAGAAGATGAGCATTAACAAGCTCATATAAGCAATAACACTTCAGTTATTATACCTCGATAAAATGCCTAAAAACCTCCAATTAAATTATTTTTTATTTATATAAAGTTATTATTCCGAGCTTTTAATCAAAGTGCAAGATGGTGAAGAATAAGTTGAAACAACGCGTTTCTTTAAGATCAAGGTAATTAAGAGTAAGCCCCTCGGAGGTCTTGGGTTGGGTTCTATTCACAACAAAAATCTGGCTCTGATGTTTAAATGGCTCTGGAACCTTGATAAAGGAGTGGTAGGAGGTTGGCAAGAACTTATCCTTCTAAAGTACCGGCCATACTTTGTAAATGGCCTTCCTGTGCTGCTTCCCTCCAATCAAATGTCGGGTTCAAGGTAGGTGATGGGAGAAACATCAGGTTCTGGTCTGATTCCTGGCTAGGCCACGCAACCCCTCTATAGTTCATGTTTTCTAGGCTTTACAACCTTTCCCTGTAGCCATCATCAAGCATTGCAGAAGTTCATAACCCAACTAATAACTCAATCAATCTTTCTTGGAGAAGACCCCTTCGATCTCGCGAGTTCTGCATGCGGGAAAGCTTGATAGCAGAAGTGGAATGTGGTCTGGTCTTCTCTGATGGTGAAGACACCAAAATTTGGAAATCCCACAGCTCCAACGTTTATTCAGTCTCTTCAGGGTGCCATCTTCTTGATGGTTTTATTGTTTCAACAAACCTTCACTCCCCTGATTTGCTTTGGAAAGGGTTTGCGCCTCCGAAAATAGATGTGTTCATTTGGCTTCTTCTAAATGGCAGTATCTACACAAAAGGATTCTTAGCTAAGAGGGGAATCATCAATTATGAGGAAGCTCTTTGTCCTTTCTGCTGCAAGGAGATTGAGACTATACATCATCTCTTCCATCTCTGTCCTATATCATGGTCTCTATGGGGTAGACTCTTCAGTTGGTTTGGGTGTGTAGGCTGTCTGCCAAAAGACCCAAATCATAACCTTCAGGAATGGTCCGGCTTGTTAAAAGGAAAATTTCAGCGTCAGGCAATTACCCTTCTCTGTAAAGGATTATACTGGTCAATTTGGATAGCGCGCAACCATATGATCTTTGACTCCAAACCTCCAGATTGGGATGCGATTTTTGACCTCACCTTCCATCGGTTGGCCTTTTGGTTGAAGTCCTCTGTAAAAAAATTTAGCTACACAGGCTCTGATCTTTATAGAAATCCTGAATGTATCATGAACTGGACTAACTAGCCGAGGCTATAAATTCCTCGCTCTCATTATGTTTTAATTCCCCCTTGTAATCTTCTTTTTGGCAGCCTCATTTTCTTAATAGGGTTGCCTTATTTATTTTTATAATATTCTCGATTACTATAAAAAAAAAAAAAAATGTTTTTTGTGGTCCAATATATATCCCATAAAATACTATATGATAACATTGTTTTTGCACTTCATTAGAACTTGCGTTTGATGGCCTTGCCCCGTTGTTGGCTGATTATGTTATTTACTTTATAATCATATTCATTTCAACTACTATACATGTTAGAATTAAATTTTTTAAGGAAAATGTACGGTAGAGTGAAAATGCATGGTAGAGTCTAACACTAATTTTTCGGTGGTGTCCCTCTCGAGCTTCTCTCTGTTTTTCGTTCGGTGTTCTTCCCCCCCTTTCTTTCTTTATGTACCCGTTAATTTTGTTCTATGAACTAGTTAAGATGAGTGTAGTTCTTTCCCATCACATGTTAATTAAGCATGCTCTTGATGCAGAAAAAATAAAAAATCAAAATAAAAACTGTTAGGAATGATTGATGAAAGATAAGAAATGTAATTAAGATAATAGGATGTAGGATAATGAGAAGTAGTGGCTAGAAAACATCGTACGTGATTTGTTGAGTATCCTTGAATCATTGCATGTGACTAACTTGTACCACGTCTCTGCTGTTATTGTAAAAAATCACTTAGCCCAAAAAGACCAGGCTTTTTAAGGTATTCTATATAGGAACAATTTATTGTGTTATGAAAATTTAATTTGTTTGAAATTTATATTTAGAGTTACGTAAACTTGTATTATTCTAATTATAATGAAAATTTATCCTATAGAGAGATATAAACAAATCTCATAAAAAATTGTTAGATTTTTATCTGTTTGCTGTGATATATTGTATATATATTCATGTGTGATACTAAGTTGATGAATTATATTGACGTAAGATAATTATGAGTTTGACAAGAAATTCATAAGATAAATAAGAGTGTATGAATCTACAGTACAACAATTAATATACAAAGTAATGAGCTCTTACCATTTCCTTGGAGAGTACATTGTATGCATCTTTGGGAAGCCAAATCCTGCTGCAATTTCCAGGATGGTTACGCGACCTTTGACGAATAATCTCCCTCCCCATCTGTCGTAATATATCATGCATCCTTAACCTATTTTGTTTCTCGGTGTCGATTGTTATGAGAGACCTTCCAATGAGAGTTCTGAAAGCTACTTCTGGATGGAAATCGTAACGAGCACCTACTATATCTGCTACATATTCTTTGTCTTCACCAACAAAAAAGCACGCAATATCAAGGAATATCTCGCTTGTATCCACATTCAGTGCATCAAAACTTACTCTAAGCTTTCCTTGAATATCATCATGCGGAATATTTTGCCAATGAGCAATATCGATTTCCCATCCAGCTTTGTCTCTTATGGACAAATGAGAACCCAAGATTTGTAGAGCCAAAGGAAGTCCTTTGCAGTAGTCCACTACCTTTTCTGAAAGCTTCTCATAATCTTTTGCTGGATGGGTTTCCCTAAAAGCATGCAAACTGAAAAGCTCAAGAGACTGGTCTCGATCCAATTCTGTAGCATGATACATTCCATCTACCCCCACTTCTGTTAGCAGATGCTTGTTCTTAGTTACAACAATTATTATACTTCCGGCACCGAACCAACATCTCTCTCCCATCAATGCCTCCAGTTGTTCCCTTTTGTCCACATCGTCAAAAACAAGAAGGATTTTCTTACGATGAAGTCGTTCTTTGATCAAATTCATTCCTTCATAAACATTACTGACCTTCCAAACATGTGGTTTCAGAATATCATGGAGAACGCGCTCTTGTAATTCAACCAGACCATTCGGCTTATCTGATATTTCCTTGACATCCGAAAGAAAACTGCTTCCCTCAAATCCAAAATAAATTTTGTTAAACACAGCTTTTGCTATTGTTGTCTTGCCTATTCCAGCTATCCCATGTATTCCCACGATGCCAACATCAGGTTTTGCACCTTTTAGCAAGGAAATAATTCCTTGAACTCTGGAATAAATACCTACTGGGTGTTTGGCTACGTGCAAGGTTTTGTTTCCCAGTTTACAAGCTACATCACTGACAATCTTTTTAATGAATTCCGCTTCATATCTGTTCATAGAGAAAGAAAGGTATTCAAGGAAATGCATCTTGAAAATCTAGCTCATCCATTTCTAGAATTCTCTTAAGAAAAAGATCAAGTCATCCTTTCTTGTAATTAATGATATTCTATCAGAAGTCTGTAGGCTGTCAAACAGACCTAGCAGTCCATATATACATGTAAAAAGTTAGTGCAGAGTGTGAGAAGAGAAAGAGGGGCGGTTGCGAGTAGAGAAAGAGTTGTGCGCGCGGTGAGCGGGTGATGTGAGCTTTATGATTAAAAGAGAGCGTCTAGTCATACACATTAGTTGGTGTCCAAGTATCAATATTTTGTACAGAATTATTTTATTGAATACGATAAAGTTATTCTGTTTATCACTATTTATCAGAGCTTTTGCCAAAAAACATTATATCCAACATTAGTTAAATACTAGATAATTAGCCAACACTACCAAGCAGGTTCAACCAAAATTTTCTTGAACAAAAATAAAATAAAATTCAGTCATTGTTAACTTATTTTCTAGTAATATTTTTTCTAACAATTAAGTTAAAACATGTCATAGTAGTCAAATTTAAAATTTTTTAATTTGAATCTATAACTTGTATTTTCAATTAAATCATATGAAGATTTATCTAATATGACACGGTAAATTTAGCATGTTCATAAAAATATAAATAATTAGTAAAAATATATATTTTTTAAAAAAAATTTAAGACAACTAATTAAACATTAAATTTATTTGGGTCGGTCGGTTAAACTAGCCACTTGGATAATGAATCCAGGTGAATTTAATAAATTTAATTTTAAGCCATATTATTAAAAAGAACAAAACAATTAAATGGATTGCAAAAAACAAATCTTGCTAATATTAAAAAAGTATTTCTATTATCTTACCCCAGAACAAAATAAAAATTTAATAAAATAATATTTAAAATATATTTTTAATATAACATTAAAAAAAAAAAACAAACAATTCAAACATGTGCCCTCGATGGCCCAACTTGCTTGGCCTAGCTTGCACCTAGTAAAAAATAAAAAAAAGAAGTAGATTACACATTATCTATAAAACTAATTTTCAATCACCGGATTAGTTGTTGATAAGATTAAGCAGGGTATTGTTTTTATCCAAAAATCCAATTTATATCCTAATTTCAGACGAAAAAATTTTTATTACCTGAAAAAGTTAATTTTTCAACTCAAAAAACTCTAAAATTATTTAAATAAAAAACAAAATTAAACAAGGAAATATCTCTCTTAATCCCTCTCAATTTTATTTTTTTTACAAATTAAAAGTCTACAAGCATTTTAATAAAACTCCTCTCGTCAAGTATAATATTTTGATATTAAATTTAGTTATTTTTGTCAATGAAATCGAATTCAATATCAAGATTTTTTTTTATAATTAAAATAAGCATATAAAAAGTAAATTAAAAATAAAATTAAAAAAAATAAAAATTAATGAAAAGAATTTAAAAAGAAAGAGGGCAACCATTGTTTTTTAAAATTTTGATTATTTTATTTTTAATCTGTTGTAAATAATAACATTAAATTTGTGTTTTTATTGAATCACGCATAACCTGATAACATGATGCATTTTTAAGATCAAAATAACTATATAAAAAAATCAAAATAAATTATTAACTTTAAACCTCAATCAATAAAATATTAATTTTTTTAAAAAAAACTCAAAGAACAAAACATAAACAAATAAATAAAAACATTATGCAAATTTACAATTCATCCCCTCAAAAACTACTGATGCCTTCTAATTTTTATTTAATTAATAAATAATGCCTAATCCTTTGAATCTTCCGACAATACTTTGACTTTTAGTAATACTTTCACGGGAAAGGTAATCCTTCTTGGGTCTTGTTGGATTTATCGATCTAGTTATATTATTATTTAATTTAGTAAAATTGAATAGTCATTTATATACATACATACATACATACATAATACATATATATATAAATACATACATACATACATATATAAATAAATACATACATACATACATACATACATATATCCAATAAAAAATATTTTAAAAAAGTTACTACTAGATACTGTACACACATAGATAAATGAATATTGCTAAAAGTCAAAGTATTGTTGGAAGATTCAAAGGATTAGGCATTATTTATTAATCAAATAAAAATTAAAAGGCATTATTTAATAAAAATTAAAGTGAAGATATGGAAAGCAAGTAGCCACCTAAAATGCAAGTACATGTTTACACATCTAGCACTCAGAGGAAAGGTTGCGAATAATAATGATTATATATAAAAAAAAACGAACTTATTAAAATTTTTAACTGTGCTTGGGGAAAAACTTAAAAATTTGCTACCTCTAAATATTGCAATTAAAAATTAATATTTAATTGAAGGGGAAATATGAAGCTCAAATTGATAATTATAAAAAAATTGTTTATGTTGATATGTGAAAGTGGATCTGTGACAGAGAAGGTAAAGATATACCCATTTGCCTCATTGCTTAAACCCCATCCAGATAGATTTCCCGCCTCTGCAAGAGCTCCTCTCCACTTGCTGACCTTCTCCATTTCTTTCTTGAAGCGTTCTTCATGTTCATCAAAAGCTTTTGCATACCTCCCGGTCTGTTTCCGGACATCTGAAGGATCCGTATCATAGAATATAGGAAGAACAACCTGGTCAATTTTTTGCCTGCACTCGATAATCTTTACCAGCTCGTCAAGACACCATCTAGAGGAAGCGTAGTGTTTGGAGAAGACCACTATAGAAATCCTTGATCCTTCAATTGCCTTGACAAGCTGTGGAGAGATTTCTTCTCCTCTAGGAAGTTCATTATCATCCCTAAAAGTATGAATTCCGGCCTGGATTAAGGCGGTATAGAGATGATCTGTAAAGTTTTTTCGGGTATCTTCTCCTCTAAAACTTAGAAAAACATCATAGTTCCATCTATGTCTAGAGGATGAAGACGAAGAAGAGAACGGAGACACAGAGTACATGGAAGCCATAGACAGGATGAAGGAAATAATTCCCTGAACTCTGGAATAAATACCAACTGGGTGTTTGGCTACGTGCAAGGTTTTGTTTCCCAGTTTACAAGCTACATCACTAACAGTTGAGAATAATTAGGAGGCTTAACCTAATAGGTTAGCCAACCCTTTCTATATATATGAGTAGGGCAATATACAATAGTAAAGGTGGATATTACCACATAAGAATATGACTACAATATTTCCTATATAATTACATTCTATAATACGCCCTCTCAAGCTGAGGGTGGAGGATCAACCCGAAGCTTGAATCTAAAAGCAGTAAATGAAGCAGCAGGAAGTGGCTTGGTGAAGACATCGGCAAGTTGATCCTGAGAGGAAATAAAACGAATCTGAATCTCCTTCTTCGCAACTCTATCTCGGACAAAATGATAATCAATCTCAATATGTTTTGTGCGAGCATGAAATATAGGGTTTGCGGACAAATACATGGCACCAAGGTTGTCACACCAGATAATAGGGGCAGAAGGGGTCGGAATCTGAAGATCCGTTAACAAGTACTGAAGCCAGATAACTTCAGCCGTGCCATCGGCTAAGGCTTTGTACTTAGCTTCCGTCGAAGAACGAGCAACAGTGCGTTGCTTACTCGATTTCCATGAAATTGGCGTCTGACCAAAGAACACAAGATAACCACCTGTAGACTTTCTATCCTCAATACTACCTGCCCAATCTGCATCTGTAAAACCGTGTAAAGCAAAAGAAGAGCTGCGAGTAATATGTAAACCATGTGATGTCGTACCACGGAGATAACGCAAGATGCGTTTCACGGCAGCCCAATGGGATTCTGTAGGAGCATGCATAAATTGACAGACCCGGTTAATAGTAAAGAAAATATCCGGGCGTGTGAAAGTGAGATATTGGAGAGCACCAATAAGTTGCCGAAAACGAGTAGCATCAGAAAACAATGGATCAGGCATAATGGTGGCTTTGGATGCGAAATAGGAGTATCAACTGGTTTACAGGATAACATACCAGCTCGTGTGAGGATATCAAGTGTATATTATGTTGACAAAGCATAAGTCCCAGACCAGTACACTGCACTTCAATACCCAAGAAATAATGAACATCACCCAAATCCCGAAGTTTAAATTCTGAGCTCAGTAGCTGAATGAGTCGTTGTAGCAGAGTTCCATTATTACCCGTAAGCAGAATATCATCAACATAAACCAAAAGATAACAAATATCACTACCAACCGAGAAGATAAACAATGAGGTATCCACTTTAGAAGCACGGAAACCAATGGATAATAGGAAGTCATTCAGACGAGTGTACCAAGCCCGCGGAGCCTGTTTTAACCCATATAGAGATTTATGCAATCGACATACATGACCTGGGAGTGCAGAATCAACAAAACCTGGAGGTTGTTTCATGTAAACCTCTTCATCAAGGACTCCATTTAGAAATGCATTATGAATGTCAAGCTGATGAATTTTCCAACCACTCGAAACTGCAATGGAGAACACTAAGCGGACTGTTGCCTGTTTGATAACAGGACTAAAAGTTTCTGAGTAATCAATACCTTCTTGCTGAGTGAAGCCCCTAGCAACCAGGCGCGCCTTATACCTCTCAATGCTACCATCAGATCTGCGTTTAATTTTGTAGACCCATCGGCTACCAACAACATTCATGGACGGATGAAACGGCACTAAAGTCCATGTTCTGTTTGCGCGTAAGGCCTGAATTTCCTATCGCATAGCATTATGCCACGCCTCATATCTGTTAGCATCAGGAAAAATAAGTGGCTCATGCGAGGGAGGAGAAGTTACCCGACTGAAGGAAGCAGCAGATGTGGCTGCCGTGGTGGTGATCAGCGCTGTCTTGGGCTGTCTCGGACGAAGAACCATGGGGTGTTTAGGAGCAGCTGGACATGGAGTAGCAGCACCTGTACCTGGAATGTGCTGAAGAGGATAAGAGGAGAGATCAACACAAAGTTGCAGACCAGGAGGTGAAGCCGGAGGTGCTGGGTTGTGCCGCTACTAATCCTATCAGAACCTGTTCCTGCACAATAATCATTGGAAAGACAAGCATGTGTGATAGTATGGCTGTGTGGGGTGGGGAGGCAGGGTTGGCTGAATCAACGGGCAGGGGAGCAAGCTGGGGGTTGCGGCAAGGGGCAAAGGTGGGTTGTGTGTTTTGCCGAGTTGGGAAGGAAGAGGCTGAAAACAGGAAGGGGGTTGCAGTGATGGAAGATAGGTAGGTGGAGTGGGGGAACGGGGGTGTTGTTACCTATTCAGACTTTTTAAAAGGAAAGACACATTCATGAAAACGAACATGACGGGAGACATAGACACGACCAGACTCTAAATCAAGACACCGATAACCAAGATGAGACGAGCTATAGCCTAAAAACACACAAGGAGAAGACCGAAAATCTAATTTATGAGCATGATATGGACGTAAAAATGGAAAACAAAGACACCTAAAAGTACGTAGAAAGTTATAATCAGGAGTGCGATGAAACAGACACACAAAAGGAGATTTATTTTGAAGAACATGAGTAGGCATGCGATTAATAAGATATACCGATGATTCCATAGCATAGTTCCAAAAACGCAATGGGGCATTACACTGTCCTAAAAGGGTTAAGCTAGTTTCGACAATATGTCTATGACGACGTTCAACTGTGCCATTTTGTTCATGAGTATGAGGACAAATTAATCGATGATGAATACCAATTGTTTGAAAGAATTTATTTAATTTGTGATATTCACCACCCCAATCAGTTTGAACAGATTTAATTTTAAGAGAAAACTGACGCTCAACAAGTGTCTGAAAACGTTGAAACGTGGACAATACATCAGATTTCGCAACAAGCGGATAATACCAGATATATTTAGTGTGCGCATCAACAAAGATAACAAAATAATGAAAACCATCAGAAGAAAACATTGGAGCAGGGCCCCAAACATCACTAAAAATTAATTCAAGTGGGGTAGAAGTTTTGTGACCCGTCGGTCGTAATGACAAACGGGATGACTTGCCTAATGGACATGCTTGACATGGAGTAAAAGATCGTCTAGACGTACAAATAATTTTATTATCAGAAACTAACAAATTTAGAATACGAGTTGGATGACCTAAACGACGATGCCACAAGTCGGCAGTCGCGGAAATGCAAGGAGACCAAAAAGCTTGAGGAACTGACGTAGCCGAGGACTCGGAGAGAACATAAAGACCATCATGACTCCGACCGGAAAGAAGAACTTCCTTGGTGACGAGATCCTTCACATAAAACACAGAATCGTGAAATTCAAAATAAACATGATTATCGTGACAGAATTTCTGAACAGATAACAACGGTTTGGTAATGTGAGGCACACGAAGAACATTAGTTAATGTAAACAAGCGTTTGGGGGAATATAAAGTAGTATGTCCAACATGGGATATGTCAAGGGCCTTACCATCACCAACATGCAAGAAATCATTACCAAGATAAGGAGCAGAATCAGTTAGAGTTGCAAGGTCAGGCGTCACATGTTGATTCGCGCCGGTGTCGGGAAACCAAGTCGTTGCAGCAGAATCATTCGCAACAGCAAGGTGAGCAGAGGGCTGCTGTGTGCTGCTGCGAAACTGAGAGCATTGAAGAGCTGAATGGCCAGGATTGGAACATAATTGGCAGCGTACATGTCCAGACCACTGCCCCTGATTTGGCCGGAAATATGCAGCAGAGGTGCGCCTGTTTTGCCACTGATTTTGCCTCCAATCTGCAGCGGAGTGACCTATGTTTTGGGCATGAAATCGGTTGTTGTTGGAACGCCAATTACCCCTAGAACGTCCCCTATTTCGGTTGTGATTAGTCATGGCATAATAAGCAGAAATCGAAGGTGTTGGCAGCAATGGTGGCTGCTGCGGCAGAGAAGAAGAAGACAGCAGAGGTGAAGAGGATGAACCGTCAACTATGGAGTGAAAGGAATTCTTGTGCAGAAACTCATGGGTAAGGAGATGGCTATGAAGATCAGCATACGATAGCGGTTCAGCCTTGGTTATGAGACTAGTTACCAAGTCTTTGAACTCACCGCGAAGTCCACGACACACATAGAGATTGAAATCTTCAAGGGACATTAGGCGACCAGCAGCAGCCAATTCGTCAAATAACGATTTGGCTTGCTGCATATACATACTAACTGATGCATCACCTTGCCGAAGGTCTTGAAAGGAGCCATGTAGTTGCATGATCCGGGAATTAGATGGAGAGGCAAGTGCCTTCTCAAGCGTGCGCCAAACACAATGTGAAGTAGAACAATCTACTACAAGATGCAGCACATCCACGGAAAGAGAGGAGAGTAGAGCACTCAAAATAAGTTGATCTTGTTGCTTCCAACGAAGAAAAGAAAGGCTGATGGCAGAGGAAGAACCAGCCGAAGCATCAAGCATATGAGATGGAGGACACGGCAAGGAGCCGTCAACAAAGTGAAAAACACCTTGACCAAGGAGATATGGTTTCATCTGCATTCTCCAATAAAGATAGTTTGTGTTCGCAAGTTTCAACGACACAACATGGTGGGTGTTTGATAGAGGAACCATTGTTGTAGATTGTGTTCCCATGAGAGGTAAAGGAACAGCAGAATCATGAGAAGAAAAATCAGACACATGTGGAAGTTGTTCTCGGCCAGCAGCAGGAAGAGGGCTGGCCGGTGATGGTGCAGCACTGGTGGAGGGAGAGATGGCAACGACGGCAGCAGGAGGAGAGTCCATGGGGGAGAAAATTAGGGCCGGCTGCAAAGGGAGAAAAGATTTTTGACGGCCGAAGGCTCTGATACCAAGTTGAGAATAATTAGGAGGCTTAACCTAATAGGTTAGCCAACCCTTTCTTTATATATGAGTAGGGCAATATACAATAGTAAAGGTGAAGATTACCACATAAGAATATGACTACAATATTTCTTATATAATTACATTCTATAATACTGACAATCGTTTTGATGAATTCCGCTTCATATCTGTTCATAGAGAAAGAAAGACAACAATGGCGTATAGGTTGTTAGATATTAATTCAGAATTTTCAAGCCCATGCCCCTCTAGAACTATCAAGGAAGTGCATCTTGAAAATCTAGCTCATCCATCTCTAGAATTCTCTTCAAAAAAATAAAGTCATCCTTTCTTGTAAATGATATTCTATTAGAAGTCTCTAGGCTATCAGACAGACCTAGCAGCCCATATATACATGCTGCCACTTTCTTGTAAAAGGATTGAAAAGGCGTAAAATTGTTTTTTTAAAGATTTTTTTTAAAAAAAACATATTAAAAAAACATTTTTTTATTTTTAATATTATCAAATTAAAAGATTCCAAAAACATTTGAAAAATTAATTTGAAAAAAGACTTATATTTTGACGAAAAAACATATTATAAATTAGTTGGTGTTCAAGCATCACTCAGAGTAAACAAGCAAGCAATTTTATACATGAAAAAGTTTGGGCAGCGTGTGAGGAGAAAGAGTGGCGTGAGTGAGTAGATCAGAAAGATTTGTGTGTGCAAGTGAGATTGAGTGACAAATAAGCAAAGTGTGAGTGGGTGATGTGATAATATTAAACAGAGCGTCTAGTCTGTGAGTGTCATACACATTAGTTGGGTTTTAAGTATCAATATTTTGTACAAAATTCTTTTATTGAATATAATTAAGTTATTCTTTAATTTATCACTATTTATCAGAGCTTTTGCCCAAAAGTTTATATCCAACATTAGTTTTTTTTTGTAATATGCATCCAACATTAGTTAAATACTAGATAATTAGTCAATACTACGTAGCGGGTTGAACAAACAAAATTTAAAACATAAAAACAATAGCAACACATTGTTAACTTTAGTTTTTTTTTTTTAATATATATCCAACATTAGTTAAATACTAGATAATTAGTCAATATTACATAGCAGGTTGAACAAGCAAAATTTAAAATAAAAAAAAAAATATCAAGATATTATTAACTAATTTCACATTAGTAATTTTTTTAATTATTAACTCAAAACTTAGTTTAACTGGTCAATTTTAAAACTTTATAATTTTAATTTATGACTAACTCAAATTTTAAATTAAATCATGTAAGAGTTAATCTAATGTGACACAATCAACTTAGCGAGTTAAAAAATAACATAAATAATTGATAAGAATATAATTTGATTTAAAAAGAATCAAAATAATTTTTTTAAATATTAAAACAATAAAATATTGAATCTATTTGGGTTGATTTGCCAAACTCATTACCCAGATCATGAAATCAAATGGATTTAAAGTCATTTTTTAATTACATGTTAACAAAGATAAAGAAAGATCACAATAAAGCAATATAATAAAATTAAAAAAAATAAATCAATTATGATGGATTGCAAAAAAATTATTTTGGGCCCCTCGCATGTTTTTCAAACTATTTTGCATAATATCAAGTTGTAGACTCATACTGTAAGATACAAACCCGATATTAAAAATACTTGATTTTCTCCGAAACTTTACAAAAAAATTCAAAGACTTCACAAAAATTTTCATTTCAAAAACACAGAAAAAAAATATATTTAATTTTCATACATACGACCAAATCCTAAAAGTTTTTCATGCATATTTTTTTTAAAAAAACAAATTTCATTTTTATCATGTTTTAAAAGTGAAAAAATAGATATTATAAATAGTTTATGATTATCCATTAGGGTTTGGCTAAAATACAAAAAAACCCATAACAATTATTCTGTTAAGAACTTTAGGAATTAGTTATATTTAAGAAATAAATATGATACTAAAATTTAGACTTTAGAACAATTAGGATTTAATATGATAAGGTAGAGACTTTCTCATGAAGGGAGATTTGCTTTGAACCTTATAAGAGACTAATAGATAGAAACATGATCTTGAAAAACAACCAAACAACAATGCAACTTACCTTAGGTAGGATGCACTGGGGGTGATGCATCTTTCTTTTACACAACTACTCCCTTATCCAGACTTTCACAAATCATAGGTTTCTTAGTAACCATAATATTAGGTGGCGACTCTTGAATTTTATAATCATAACTTTATGATTTTATCCAAAGCCCCCTTTCAACACACTCTAAGGGAGGCAGACCTGCCATTCGACACCATGCACGTCATAAAAAAAAAAGGAGAATGCAATGGGTTCATAGCTGGGAGAAGAAATTACCCGACAGATAAGAGTAGTAGAGGTAGCTGCAGGCGCTCTTAGAAGGGCGGTCTTTAGTAACTGAGTATGAAGAACCTTGGGATGCTGACGAGTAACAAGACAAGGTGGAGGAGAGCCTGAACCTGTGAGTCGTTGTATAGGATAGGAGGATAGATGAATAATGAGTTGCAGATCGGTTGGAGAACCCAACTGAGGTCTAGAGCTTACAACAACAGAGTTCGGAGAAGATGCGGAAAAACTATGAGTTTTTTATAGTAACAGACTTGGAAAGGTGCATCTCTAAAGGAGGAGAACCTATTCATGTATAACTATCATTAGATAAACAAGCAGATAGTGACATAAGGGCGGGGCTAGGTTGTATTTGTATGATGGCAGACATGGTTGGGGGGTGGGCTGTCCGGTTTGGTTGGTTGCTGGTGTGGTGTTTTGGCGAGGCTATGGGATGAAAAATTAAGGAAGGATTTAAGGTTGGCAAGTGTATAGGCTATATAGAATAGGAGAAGGTCGTTGGGTGTTGTGCTATCTATTCAAATTTTGCTTAAGGAAACACATCTTCATGAAAACGAACATGACAAGAGACATAAACACATTGAGATGCTTAATAGCGATAACCAAAATAATAGGAACAATAACCTAAAAAAACTCATGGAGATGAACTAAAATCCAACTTATGAGCATGATACAAACACAAAAAAGAGAGAAGCAAATTAAAAGTACGCAAAAAATCATAATCACGAGTACAATGAAACATACTCTTAAACAAAGATTGATTTTGAAGGACAAGAATAGGCATGCGATTGATTAGATACTAATAATCCAAACACATAATTCCAAAATTATAATGGAGCACTACATTGTCCGATGAGGGTAAGGCCAGTTTCGACAATATATCAATGATGACGCTCAACGATGCCATTTTGCTCATGTGTGTGAGGACAAATTAACTTGTGATGAATATCAATAGTGTAGAAAAAACTATTTAACTTACAATATTCACCATCCCAAACAATTTGAATAGATTTAATTTTACATAAAAATTAATTTCAATGTGGAGGTTTAGGTTATTAACTTCAGCTTAGGTTAGTCGAGATGACTACTGGAGGTTTAGGTTCAGCTCTGTGGTTGCTCATATGATGACTACTGGAGGTTTACATGATTATTCAAAGCCCATTAGATTAGTCGAGATGCACGCAAGCTGGACCGGACATCCATGTTAATATATAAAAAAAAAAAAAAAGAGGAAGGAAGTTACGTTGAACCTGTCTTCTTCCTTTACATCTAGATTTGCACACAAATAAAGAGCTATTATGCTGTATGATAGTTTGCTGGGCCGTGAACTTTACGTCTTGCATTGACTAATAGCCATAGCATCTTCTGAGAAAATGACGAATAATAGTAGCAATTTCATCTTTCCTTGAAAGTCACATTGCTAGCTAAACCATTGACCCATCGTAGAATTTCTAGAGGGAATGGCAATGTTGATGAAAGAGATTATTGGACCGACTCCTGGATGTGAAATTGATTGGAAAGTTCGAATCCAACTTCTCACATGCAATTCAATAATCAAAGAAGATTCTCGATTGTAACCGGCCCTTTTGGTTGCCGGTTTTCTAATGTGAAAATCAATTGATCACTACATGGCTCAGCAGCTACAAATAATAAATCCTCGTTCCATGACGGAGTGCCGTTACGTGAGGTTGAAGTCTTTGTTTTTTGCACTTGGAAACCGAGTTGGGCTTTGACCTGAACTACGGTTTCATTTAACGGCATCAACGGGAAAATGTCCTGGGTTTCTAATACAGTAGCTCTGAGGTACCATAACTTTGGAGACAAGTAGACTTTAGCTCTTGAGTTGATGTTAGCGGCTGTGTCGGTCTTCGTTTTCATTGGTACAGATAATGTGGATCTTTACGGGTGTTTTTTTGAAGATTTTTAAGATATTATTTGACCCAAAATATTTCAAAACAGACATTTCTACTATAAAAAATACACGAGAACATAGACAAATATTTGCAAGATTTCCAAACATCTTCGCTCCATCTCTCGCAAATAATTCCTTGTTATCTTCGCCCTTGCCTTTTCTGTTACTAGCATTTTGGTTTAAAATCGATCAAAACGCAAAATAAATAAATTAATAAAATCATGATTCTCTGCTTTCAATTCTTCCTTCTATTGTGGCCTGTGCATACACTGAATATGAAAGCTAGAATCATATACATAGACTGAAGCTATTGCTTCCGTTCCCTACACTGAAACTCATGAATTGGTGTGCGAACAAACATTAACTCATCTCGGTATAGTCCCCAGCTGCCAGATTTTCTTAGCGGAAGCAACAACCCTGGAAAACTGTAGATGACTAGA
>CAXHTJ010001401.1:0-17815 GCA_964019445.1 Populus tremula | reverse complement strand
CTGGAGAAATGCTCTTTCTATTTGGGAACCTGTCTGCAATGAAATTTTCGATCGTCTGATTAAACCACGCTGGGAGATTAGATAATGAAGCGTGCGCCTGTTATTCCAAAACATACGCTCAATACTCAACCGGTTGAAGATACTTCGTTATCGACACCAGCTGCCCCGATGGTGGATTCGTTAATTGCGCGCGTAGGAGTAATGGCTCGCGGTAATGCCATTACTTTGCCTGTATGTGGTCGGGATGTGAAGTTTACTCTTGAAGTGCTCCGGGGTGATAGTGTTGAGAAGACCTCTCGGGTATGGTCAGGTAATGAACGTGACCAAGAGCTGCTTACTGAGGACGCACTGGATGATCTCATCCCTTCTTTTCTACTGACTGGTCAACAGACACCGGCGTTCGGTCGAAGAGTATCTGGTGTCATAGAAATTGCCGATGGGAGTCGCCGTCGTAAAGCTGCTGCACTTACCGAAAGTGATTATCGTGTTCTGGTTGGCGAGCTGGATGATGAGCAGATGGCTGCATTATCCAGATTGGGTAACGATTATCGCCCAACAAGTGCTTATGAACGTGGTCAGCGTTATGCAAGCCGATTGCAGAATGAATTTGCTGGAAATATTTCTGCGCTGGCTGATGCGGAAAATATTTCACGTAAGATTATTACCCGCTGTATCAACACCGCCAAATTGCCTAAATCAGTTGTTGCTCTTTTTTCTCACCCCGGTGAACTATCTGCCCGGTCAGGTGATGCACTTCAAAAAGCCTTTACAGATAAAGAGGAATTACTTAAGCAGCAGGCATCTAACCTTCATGAGCAGAAAAAAGCTGGGGTGATATTTGAAGCTGAAGAAGTTATCACTCTTTTAACTTCTGTGCTTAAAACGTCATCTGCATCAAGAACAAGTTTAAGCTCACGACATCAGTTTGCTCCTGGAGCGACAGTATTGTATAAGGGCGATAAAATGGTGCTTAACCTGGACAGGTCTCGTGTTCCAACTGAGTGTATAGAGAAAATTGAGGCCATTCTTAAGGAACTTGAAAAGCCAGCACCCTGATGCGACCACGTTTTAGTCTACGTTTATCTGTCTTTACTTAATGTCCTTTGTTACAGGCCAGAAAGCATAACTGGCCTGAATATTCTCTCTGGGCCCACTGTTCCACTTGTATCGTCGGTCTGATAATCAGACTGGGACCACGGTCCCACTCGTATCGTCGGTCTGATTATTAGTCTGGGACCACGGTCCCACTCGTATCGTCGGTCTGATTATTAGTCTGGGACCACGGTCCCACTCGTATCGTCGGTCTGATAATCAGACTGGGACCACGGTCCCACTCGTATCGTCGGTCTGATTATTAGTCTGGGACCATGGTCCCACTCGTATCGTCGGTCTGATTATTAGTCTGGGACCACGGTCCCACTCGTATCGTCGGTCTGATTATTAGTCTGGAACCACGGTCCCACTCGTATCGTCGGTCTGATTATTAGTCTGGGACCACGGTCCCACTCGTATCGTCGGTCTGATTATTAGTCTGGGACCACGATCCCACTCGTGTTGTCGGTCTGATTATCGGTCTGGGACCACGGTCCCACTTGTATTGTCGATCAGACTATCAGCGTGAGACTACGATTCCATCAATGCCTGTCAAGGGCAAGTATTGACATGGTCGTCGTAACCTGTAGAACGGAGTAACCTCGGTGTGCGGTTGTATGCCTGCTGTGGATTGCTGCTGTGTCCTGCTTATCCACAACATTTTGCGCACGGTTATGTGGACAAAATACCTGGTTACCCAGGCCGTGCCGGCACGTTAACCGGGCTGCATCCGATGCAAGTGTGTCGCTGTCGACGAGCTCGCGAGCTCGGACATGAGGTTGCCCCGTATTCAGTGTCGCTGATTTGTATTGTCTGAAGTTGCTTTTACGTTAAGTTGATGCAGATCAATTAATACGATACCTGCGTCATAATTGATTATTTGACGTGGTTTGATGGCCTCCACGCGCGTTGTGATATGTAGATGATAATCATTATCACTTTACGGGTCCTTTCCGGTGATCCGACAGGTTACGGGGCGGCGACCTCGCGGGTTTTCGCTATTTATGAAAATTTTCCGGTTTAAGGCGTTTCCGTTCTTCTTCGTCATAACTTAATGTTTTTATTTAAAATACCCTCTGAAAAGAAAGGAAACGACAGGTGCTAAAAGCGAGCTTTTTGGCCTCTGTCGTTTCCTTTCTCTGTTTTTGTCCGTGGAATGAACAATGGAAGTCCGAGCTCATCGCTAATAACTTCGTATAGCATACATTATACGAAGTTATATTCGATGCGGCCGATCAAGCAGAAAGTCAAAAGCCTCCGACCGGAGGCTTTTGACTTCTGTCACGTAGGTTACGCCCCGCCCTGCCACTCATCGCAGTATTGTTGTAATTCATTAAGCATTCTGCCGACATGGAAGCCATCACAAACGGCATGATGAACCTGAATCGCCAGCGGCATCAGCACCTTGTCGCCTTGCGTATAATATTTGCCCATGGTGAAAACGGGGGCGAAGAAGTTGTCCATATTGGCCACGTTTAAATCAAAACTGGTGAAACTCACCCAGGGATTGGCTGAGACGAAAAACATATTCTCAATAAACCCTTTAGGGAAATAGGCCAGGTTTTCACCGTAACACGCCACATCTTGCGAATATATGTGTAGAAACTGCCGGAAATCGTCGTGGTATTCACTCCAGAGCGATGAAAACGTTTCAGTTTGCTCATGGAAAACGGTGTAACAAGGGTGAACACTATCCCATATCACCAGCTCACCGTCTTTCATTGCCATACGAAATTCCGGATGAGCATTCATCAGGCGGGCAAGAATGTGAATAAAGGCCGGATAAAACTTGTGCTTATTTTTCTTTACGGTCTTTAAAAAGGCCGTAATATCCAGCTGAACGGTCTGGTTATAGGTGCATTGAGCAACTGACTGAAATGCCTCAAAATGTTCTTTACGATGCCATTGGGATATATCAACGGTGGTATATCCAGTGATTTTTTTCTCCATTTTAGCTTCCTTAGCTCCTGAAAATCTCGATAACTCAAAAAATACGCCCGGTAGTGATCTTATTTCATTATGGTGAAAGTTGGAACCTCTTACGTGCCGATCAGATTAAAACGAAAGGCCCAGTCTTTCGACTGAGCCTTTCGTTTTATTTGACCATGTTGGTATGATTTGAAATTAATACGACTCACTATAGGGTCAGTGCGGCCGCCATCTCATCCCTGCGTGTCTCCGACTCAGCAAGCAGAAGACGGCATACGAGATCGGTCTCGGCATTCCTGCTGAACCGCTCTTCCGATCTCACTTGTCACCAGTGAGTAAGTCTGTGACCAAAATTATTGCTGGATTGTCACTGGTATCTAACCGAAAAGGGTTGCTGTGACTGTGAAGGTTCAAATATTGATCAGCATTTGGTGTATGGTTGGTGTTTGGGTTATGTGGTGTGTTTGGGGAAGATTGATCTTCTAATGAAGTATTCATGAAGAAAGCTCTCTAAAGCTCTGATACCATGTAACAATTTGAAAGAGAAAATAAATGATTAAGAGAGCTTTTCACGAAGAAGTTTTGTTGTATTATTCACATTCAGCTTAAAACTTAATAGTCATGTACAGTATTACTTATATATAATTTTACTTAACAAACTATTTTGTCTCTTATGATAAAGGAGTCCTTAACTAACAAATCAAAACAGAGTTTATTCATAATTAATTAACATGGAATCCATTCGGTTGCAGCACGTTTATGCTGCTTGTAGTCAGTTGGTTTGTTGCTTGGTTTGCGCTGCACGTCACACTGCATGGCATATTGTTGGTGCTGTTTGTTGCTGCTGTTAATCTGCTGGTGTGATGCTGGCCATGCTCGTTATTTGTTGCGTTGGTTCCAGACGCAGTAGACCCTGCTGATGTGGTCTCTAATATAGAGAACATTGTTTTATGACCATGCATATTACACACCACCTAGGATAATTAATTATAGATTTTATGTCAGATTTTATTTTCCCTAATTAGATATTAAGTGAGCTAATTTATATTATGTTAAGCATCGGATGATCATGGGATCATTCCTTACAATTTTAATAAAATTATATTACATTTACTTTTCATATAGGTAAAGCTTCACTCATATTTCCCTCGCTGTAAACACAATAAATAAAGCTAAAGTATTATTTTAATATAATTTCAAGTATAAAACAATTTAAAAATTAATTATTTCTATAATTTCAAACACTATCTTAAATATCAACAAAACACTTTCTAATAAAGCTAAAGTATTTGCCCGTGATGGAAGGGGCATGGAAAATGCCAATCGGCGATCACTCTGCATTAGGGAACTGCACTGTTTTCTGTCAACGAGTTCACATTAGAAACATTTCTCCAGTTATTGATTGGCCATAGAAAAGTCCAAATGGATATTTATTACATAAACCTGCTTCATGGGAACAGAAATTGTTTGATTGGTTTGTGATGTTTAGTAGACAAGGTTGTGTTGTCGAATGCTGTAAAATACCTCGTAATGTGAATTACGCCAAGCTCTGTTCTTTACATGCCAAAATCAGTGTATAAATAGCCACGCAGAGCTTACACATAATCAATCAAAAAAAGAGAGCCCCTCTCCTTAAAACAACTTCCAATGGCCACTAAACTCTCCCATCTTTATGCATCCATCCTCCTCCTTGTTTTTATTCACCCTTTCACGGCTCAATCCAGGACTTTGAAGTCCAATTCTTTTGAGTTCCTTCAAAACCTGGAGGGATGCCAGAAGGGGCAAAATGTTAAAGGGCTCAAGGAGCTCAAACACCACCTCAAAAATATTGGATACTATCCAAAAGATCAACAGCATGATATCAAGCTTAGCGATGACTTTGATGAGATCTTCGAATCTGCGCTCAAAACCTACCAAAAGAATTACCGTCTCAAGGTTACCGGGACTCTTGATTCCGATACTATAAAGGAACTTATGATTCCTCGATGTGGAGTTCCTGATCCCATCAACCACAATACATCAAAACAAGCAGGCAGAACTGATGAACACGACAGCAAGTCGAGCAAGTTCCACACGGTTTCTCACTACAGCTTCTTTGGTGGATCGCCGAGGTGGCCATCTTCCAAATTTCATCTCACTTACACTTTCAGCTCCAGTGTCCAAGTTGTTGACATGCAGGAACTGAGGTCTGCATGCTCACGAGCATTCCAAAAGTGGGCAGACGTAACCCAGTTTACATTCCAAGAAGCTTCTGAAGGTTCCCAGGCAGATATTGTAATCGGATTTCAAAGTGGCGATCATGGTGACGGGGTCCCTTTCGACGGTCCGGGACCCACACTAGCCCACGCCTTTGCACCAACAAATGGGAGGTTTCATTATGACGCGGACGAGAAATGGAGCACGAACCCTAGCGCAGATGAAGTGGACCTGGAATCAGTAGCAGTGCATGAAATCGGGCATCTTCTCGGACTGTATCACAGCATGGATCAAAATTCCATTATGTTCGCAGAAATTCCACGAGGAACTATCAAAAGGGAGCTCGGTCAGGATGATATTGCTGGCATACGTGCTTTGTACTCCAATTAATCACAAAGCCCTCGTAATTTCCTTTTAAACAAGTTATTACATTAACGCTTCTAAATCTGGGTCACAGGGATAATAATTAATTACGGTTGAAAGATCTACAATATGTAGCTCTTCATATGTAAAAACTAGACGCAAGGCTGCAATTTTATTGTTTTGTCTATGTGTCACTTTATCAAACTTAATATCCATTTCGGTCCTTTAAATGTCTAATGGAAAGTGTGTATTGATAAGGAATGCTATTTAAAGGACAAACGAGGTCTATTTTTTTCGGTAAATTACACTTGAGGGCAGTAATGAAAAATACATTTTTATTATAACATAGAAGTGTGGTAAGTAATTACCTAAAAGAGAATATGGTTATTTATGTATTCTGAATGATACATACGATGAGGTGAACGATGGTGACGGTTGGAAATAGTTTAATAGAATTCATTTTTAGTTTTCAATAGAATCACAAAACATATATATTATATATATTAGCTTGTGTATAAATAAATTTAATATGTTTGGATCTTTTATTTTAATTTATTCTTGTTAGTCAATCATACTAATTATTTACAACTTGCATTTAGAAATATTTATATAACTATAATTCATGTTATTATCTATTATCAGGTCCTTACATAATAATATAAATGTTTGATCATTGATTAATCAATTAAATTAGCTATGGTTAGTTGGAACTCTAATATATAATATCTTCGAAGGTTTGTATGAATTTGTAGGCTCTGAAAATTTGTTGTGAGAAGTTGAATTTTTGTTTTGGCACTTCCAAAAACAAAGGAAGGCAATATATATAAATGATGATTTAGTTAATGGCATATGAAATATGATCGATGTACTGATTGTTAGTGCTTTCAATGTATATATCGGGTTCTAAATGCATGTGGGTTCTATCTTTGTTCTAAATGCTTTTAGTTGATTTATGTGTGCACGACAAAAACTAGTTGCTTTGTGCGCGATATATCTTTCTGTCCATTTTTTCATTGTCTTCATGTTCTTGTGATTGATATGGTATTCTTGACAGCTTTTTTGTGCATACTACTTTTAATTCTAGGTTTCAAATTTTGCTTGGAATGATAGGCAAGTAACATGTACCCTATAGTAATAGACAATTTATCACCTTTGTGCTGCTTATAATTCGACCCTCACTGTGGTGGTCAAAATATCTAAGAGGAGAGATTAATCTAAAAGTCAATTCTTAACTTATTTTTACTTGAAACATCTAAAAAAGCACAATAAATTTTTTTATAAACCACTTAACAATCCTAAAACATCTTGAAATCATTTTAAAAACTATTCAAATAAAAAGACATCTACATGGAACATAATCTATTTTTTCAGGTATTTTTATATGAAAAACCTCTATCTTCAAATTTCTTCGTAAAATAGAACTTGTTTACACTAAAAACGATGATTCTCATAATTTAAAAGTGATTATTCACTAATGTTTTCTTCCCTTCATTAGTTTCAGGCTGCTTTCTATCTTTTCTCTCAAACTTAATGACTAAAATGTTAATAAATCAAGTTTTCGTATCAAAATTAAATCTCAAAAACTAAAGGTACTACAGAGTAAGAAAAAGAAAAGCAAATGGACTAACAAGACTTTTTCTAGCAAATTTTAGATTTGTAATGAGATTTCTCTTTAATTGTTTGATATTTCAATACATTTCATTGAATTTTTATCTTGCCAATATTGGCACAACCTAGCATCCCAACATGAATTTGTGGGAGGAGTGATAAGGATGAACACAACTACTGCAGTGACAAGAAGGCTGTAAACTCTCACAATTCATGCTACAGTAGTGGAGAAACGACGAAGGTGCATCAATGGCAACAACTTCAACCCGAAATGATACCTGGTTCAATCAGCGAAGAAATTCTCAACAAATTGATTGAGCAAATCGTCAAGACAAGCTATAAAGTTGTAAGACTCTAACTTTACATGTAAAAGTTTTTCTTCTCCGAGTCAACTCGAACCAAATTACACTCGATCGTCGATCGGTCTTTAGAGCTGAACTTTATGAAAACAGTTTGGCTAAGAAGACTTTGATCCGACTTTTCACACGCTGCTGCGAGACGACTGTGAGGGGTGAAGACTTTTACTGCACTTTTTACATTCTTGCTTCCGGTAAACTATCTCCGGCCCTCGGACTCCATGCTCCAGCAATAACAACCAATATTAATGTAATGCCAGATTTTAAAGGGTTGAACTCATGATATTGAAAAGATTTGTTTTCTTTTTTAATTTTTTAAATTTGAACTTTAAATTTAATAACTAAAAGAATTTATTATATATTTTTTAATAAAATACACCAGACTGATATGAGCTGTTTTTTAAGAACTATTTAGAAAAAAACCTAGTTTCGACGTCTGACGAGCATGTTTGTCGCACCCCCCCCAAAAAAAAAAAATTTCAAATACGCATCCATTGCGGGTTCGACTGGCGAAAATTTGTTTATTTTATTTTTATTTGGTTCTTTGGAGTCGCCACCTAGTATTTTGGTCACTAGGAACCTAACTGGTCTCAGAGATCGGGTACGGAGACTGGTTGCGTAAAGGGAAGGTATTAGCACGCCAAATACGCCTTACCTAAGGTAAGCTGCATTGTTTTAAATGTCTGATAAAAAAAACTAAAGTGTTATTGTGTTTTCCTAGTTGTTGGTCTGTCTATGGTTCAAGAAAAATCCCCCTCAGTAAGGAGGTCTTTATCTTATCGGGTAAAAATCCTAACCGTTCTAACGTCCATACCAAAATTTTACTAATAATATTTAGGAATACGTTTTACGTATAAATTCGTAATCCCAAATATTAAAAGAAAACAAAAAGAATTTTTTAGAATTTTTGAAATATTGGCCTAGTTCTCATGGCTTGAATAAATTGGTTATTAAAGCCAAAATGCATGTTAATACATATATTGTTTTGAAAATTTTCTTTGTTGTGTGAAAATATGATGTTATAATATTTATGTATATATATTGGAGAGACTAGGCCGTATTTTAAAACAAAAACAATTTTTAGAAAATATTATTTTTTATGCTTTGACGAAAATCGGGTATTTTAATACTGAGCTTGTATCCTTACGGTATAAAAATACAACCCAATATTAATCCGCTTTTAAAAACAAAATGCAGAAAAATCAATAACATTTTTAGGGAATTTTTAGAAATTTTTTTGAAAGCAAAAAAATTTTTTATTCTAAAAATCTTTGATGTTTTGACGAAAACCGGATATTTATAACACTGGTTTTGTATCTTTACAGTATAAAAATACAAACCAAAATTAAACCATTTTGATAAAAATATGCAGAAAAATCAACAACATTTTTAGGGACTTTTTAGAAATTTTTTGAAAACAAAAAAACATTTTTTATTCTGAAAATATTTGATATTTCGACGAAAACCGGGTATTTATAACACTGGTTTTGTATTTTTACAGTATAAAAATACAAACCAGACATTAAAACATTTTTTGACAAAAAATATGCAGAAAAATCACAATATTTTTAAAGATTTTTTTTTATATTTTTTTTTATAAATATATTTTATATATATATAACATATATACACACATATATATATATATTATAATAATATATAATATATTATAGGGCTGGGCCGGCCCAAATAAATGGGCCAGGCTCAGCCCAAAAAAAATAATAAAAGGGGGCGGGCCGGTCTCGGCCCGCAATGATATTGGGCCGGTCTCGGCCCGTAACTAATGTGGGCCGGTCTCGGCCCGTAACTTCTACAGTCTGGGCCAAGACCGGCCCAGACTTACAAGGCTGGGCCAGCATCGGGCTGGCCCAGTGCCTTAAAAACCCAGCGGGGGGGGAGAATTATTTTTCTCCCCCCCCGCCTCCTGCATGCAACATGCAGGAGGCCAGGCGAAAACAAAAGAAAAAAAAATGCAAAGGGGGGGGGTGTGCACCTGGCGTGGAGGCGACCGTTGGTGGAGCTGCGGTGTCGTGGCCTCGAGGACGGCGGCGCTGTGGTGTTGCTGCGGCGGAGAGAAAAGATTTCCTTCCTTCCCCTCTTCTTTTCCTTCCTTTCTCTTTGTTTTCTGTTTTCTTTTCTTTTTGTTTTTTCGTTTTATTCTTTTCTCTTCCCTCTATCTCGCTGGTTCTATCTCTCTCTTCGGTCTCGTCTCTCTCTTTTTTTCTTCTCTCTCTTCGGTCCCTCTCTCTCCTCTCGGCCTCTCTCTATTTATAAGCAAAAAGGAAACGGTTAGTGCGCCTTCAATCACGCAACGGCTGGTCGGCCATTCTTGCTTTCGGTGGTGGTGGTGGGGGCGAGGAGAGAGAGAGAGGCGGGAAGTTTTGAAAAAAGAAAAAAATTTTTCGTCTCTGTTTCCGCGGGGGGAAAGGAAGAAGACGAACAGTGTCGTTCAAAACGACACCGTTCTGTCTTCTTCTTTTTTTTTTTTTTTATTATATATATATATGAAACGGCGTCGTTTTGGATAAAACGCGCCGTTTCATTTAAACGGGTCAAACTTCAAATCAGTCCTCCAAATCGGTCCCTGCCCCCTTGTTGGCCGCCTTTTTCATTTGGTCCTTGGCATCTGATTTATGCAATTTAGCCCTCAATTGATTAATAAACTTTCAATTTCTTCAATTAGGCCCCTGAAACGAAAAATTAGCAGCCCCTCCATTTACGCGCCTCTTCCAATTTGGTCCCTGGTTTCGGATTTTCAATTAAGTCCCTAATTGGCCCTTAAACTTCAATTTTTATGCAATTGAGCCCCTGATTTGACCCAATAAATTCCTAAAAAATATATTTTGGCCCCAGAACTTAAATTTCTCCAAATTAAAGCCCAAATTGACTTAAAAATCAATTTTTCTTGGAATCAAATCTTCTATAAATTCAAATAAAAATCCAATTAAGTCCATAAAAATCCAATTAAGCCATAAAAATCCAATTAAGCCCATAAAAATCCAAATTTGGGCTTTTCTCCCTAAAATTCCAATTTTTCTTCTCAATAGGGCTTTCATCCTTCAAGAATATACTGTCAAAAATTCAATCCTTGTATTTTTAAATTCCTTGACCAATTTTCTGATTGTTTTCCGGGCGCTTCTGCCTCCGGTTATTTTTCTAACCTCTTTTGGCTATTTATTTTATTTTTCAGGGGGACCCAAAAATGGGTTACAACAATAGTTATTGAACCTTTTATGTTGCATGATACGTCGAAGGGATTAGTTTGATTTATATCAAATTATTTTCATCTTATAGTTTATATGAATTATTTGTATTTGTATGAAGTTTCTATAAAAAAAAACATCATTTGTTATTAGCAACAACATTTAGCCATTGAGATAAAATAAATCAAAACTTTTAAAATAAAAGAATAGTTAATGTAAAACATTTGTATATGCATGTATCTATTATTTTTACTATGAAGATTACCTTTCCACTTTAATATTTAATTAGTATTAATAGCTATTTTTTTTTATCAGCTTATATATTTCTTAGTTTATTTTATAAAGTATAGACAATATATTTCCATTTCTCAATTAAAAACAAATATGATACATGAAAACATATCCATAAGGTATTTTTATCAATTAAGAAATTAAGCTCGAATAGGTGTTTTAGGAAATCAAACATTGCACTATCTACATAGCAGTATCTGTAACCTGAGTTACTAAACTCGTAGGGGTGTCTCAACACCTAATGCCCTAAGACCAACTGGTCTGAGAGTCATTAACCGAAAGCTCGTTACATGGGTTAAAGATGCATTATATTTTAAGTTATATGTATATATTTTAAAAAAAAAAAGAAGAAGAAGAAGAAGAAAAAGATAATAATCCTAACACAGGGAAGTTAACTTTAAACATTAGAAAAAAAAAATTGTTTTCTTCCTGGTAAAGCCCCATAAGTATGTGTTGATATATTGAGCATAAAAGAAAGGTATATTAATATATTATTTAAGAGGTATTGAGCAAATATATGAATTTAATGAGAGTTTGTTTATCTGGATAGATTAATGGAAGTTGAACGATGAATGCCTTGCTTTGTGGAATTTGCAAATTGCTTTTCTATTTTAACGCTTTGATTACTAGGGACTAGTAATAAGCTAGTTGGGGGGGGTGTGATTAGTACTTAAAAGTTCATTTTTACGAAGGTTTTATATCATCATTTTGCACTTGAAGTATCAATAACTCCTTAATTAAAGCATGTTTTATGATAACATATCTAATAATATAAGATACCTTTAATTTATGGTAAATATTCATCTTAAATGGAGGCCTATCACATAAATGAAAGAATTGATTGATGATTTTAAGTACTGAAATTGAAAGGATAAAGAAAGGGTCAAACTTAGAAAAGAGATGTTGGTGCAGTCCAAACTGGAACACTGTTTGGTAATTGGGTCATATCTAGAGTTGTAGATCTTGGATTTAGGTCTGCTTTATATGGATGGAAAGGTAAGAAATAGGCCTACAAATTTCATGTGGAGTCCAAGATTTAAAAAGGCCGTTTCCAAGTCCAAATTATAGCAACAATGAAGAGGTAGGTTCAAATCTGTCCTGCAACCCAGACACTGTTCAGTGTTCAGCCTATATCTCGAGTTCTAAAAGTTCAAATGATCTCAATTTTTTTTCCTAAAAAGATAAGACAATTTCCTATAACTTTTTTTTAGTACAGTTGATCCAGTTTTGATGTTAGAAATGATGTTTTGTTCAAACAAGAAGATAAGGATTTTCACCAAGTCAAGAGTTAGCCACCCACTCAACAATTAGTCATCAAATCAATAGTTTCAAATTTTAGCCTATAAAAGGAGGAATTTGACATGCATTTAGGAGCTTAGTTGTTCAGATCAAGAACTTGCTCTTGCTCTCTCTCTTTTTATTTTTTGTAATTCTTAAGTTTTGCTTTCATTAATATCTTGTTTATGCTTTTCATTTCCTTTCCTTTACTTAGTTAACTTGTATCTTATTTATGTTCTTATTTTGTTTATTTATGTTTCTCTTCTTCATTATGTTTAGCTAAGTTTATTATGTCAAGGTGAAAAGGTTACACTAATGGTGTAAGAATAAGTATAGTGTAAACTCAACATAGACCTTAATGTTTAATATTAACATGTCTTATCTTTTTATCTTCTTATTCTTAATATCTTGCTTGTTAAATAGTTAATCTAGATTTGTGTTGTATAATACTTGGTACAACAAATGCCTAGCACTCTCATAGCCCAACCACATGGTATAACCTACACCCTGTGCTATGAAAGGAACTTGATTTGTTGTTAATATAAGTTAGCATCATGAATTCCTAACAATATTTTAAAGTTTGGTGTTACTTAAATAAGATAATTAATATGATCATGTTAACAATTTATAATGAGCTATTAATGACAAATCATCCGATTGGAACCTCCTTTGTGTGTGGTTTTCAGTCAAATAATAAAAGTTTATACTATACTTGTTTGAAATACCATTAGTGGATCCTCTAACCTTGACATTTGTTTTTATCATTGTTTAATCCTTACATTAATCTTCCATCTCATAGTTCTCATCAACTTCTTCTTCTTCTTCTTCTTTATTATTATTATTGTTATTGTTATTGTTATTGTTGTATTATTGTTGTCTATAATTTATACAATTAGCCTCCCTGTGATTCGATCCCGGTCTTACCGGTTTATTTATTACTTCGATATTCCTGCATTTCGGAAAAGACATCAATTTTTTAGTTGTGTCATGCCCCAAACCTAATCCTGAACCGCAACGCAAATACCCTAATTCTAGTCTTGAATTGATTCTTTGGGACCCTGTACTTGGTCCTAAACTAAAAATCGAGCACCTCATACCTGATCTTGTACCAATTCCTAGGTTCTTAAAGCAGTGTTTGGTTACTGTCTCAAGATAGGAAAGATACAGATAATAAGATAAAGAAGACATGTCTCATTGTACTTTCTCTTTTGAAAGTACAAAAAATCATAAAAAAACTCTTCAAGAGACAAATTTATTTTATATTTGTCTCTCTTCAATTAAACATGTTTTTGTCTATTTTGTATTTGTCCTTTTTATCTCAGGATACTAAACAAGTGCAATCTAGCACTCTATCTTAGACTTAGTCCTAGATCAACCCTCAAGTAACCCAAATTTGATCCCCAACTTACCCCCATACTTAATCCTCAGGCCACATTTAAGACCTCAAACTTGATCCTAAACTAATCTCTAAGTGCTTCATTATTGGTTCTGAATAAAAATATCGAGGGCTCTAAACAGACCATGTCTTTGCCTGAATTCCAACCAACTCAAACTAGATCCCTACCCAAACCCTCAACATGGTCAAACTCTTAAACCTATTTTTTTTTTCAAAACTTGTTATTAATTTTATTTTTCAAAAAAGAAAAACTAAAATAAACAAATTTCATATATTGTTTTTTAAAAATTTGATAGCAAAAATAAAAAATAAAAATCAAAAACAAAAATGATAATGAACAACCCCTAGAAATCCATGAAAGAAAGAATAAGAATACAAAGTGGTTGTTGCATATCAACGTCACAATCTTACAATTAATCTTGATGAAATAAATATTAATCACCCATTAGGAAACTGGAACTGAGACAAAACTGGTAATTCCAAAAAATCTACCTTTTATAACAAGAACAGTGATAATTTGGAAAATAAATTGTTAATGTACAAACATCTTAGGAATTTGGTCTAGGGATGCCTTTATGATGGATAGGATGAAAAAGATGAAATTGGAATAGACAAGACTATATTAGATGATAGATGATATTGAACAGGAATAAGGATTTTGTCTATGATGTTGGACAAACTTGTTCCTCAAATACATGCACAGAACATTATATAACTTGGTTTATCTTGTTTAATTCAAGGAAAAAAAAAGGAACTAAAGGGTGTGACAAATAAATTGTATCACAAGAGAAAAAAAATATTATGGATTGTAATAGTGTTTAACATTATTTTTTTCTTAAAAAAAAAAACAAACAAAATTGATCCTTTGAATTTTTTTATTTTAGCCCTTTAATTTTGAATTTTTTTCCAATTGTTTTCCTTAATATTGTGTTTTCCTTAATATTGTGTTTATTTGGGATTAGGCTTGGTGGTTTATTTAGGCTACTTGGGCTAGGGGATTATACGGTATAAAGGAAAACTCTCATTGCTTGGTTGATGCTTGGGTTGTCAAGATTAATTGAAATTGTATTGATTTAAAATAATTAAATTTATAAGGACCGGATTTGAAGGTTGGACAAATGCTAAGTTGCTTTTTCTTGTTGACACTTGAGACTAAATTGGATGGGCAGTGCAAAACTTTTATCCTACTTTCTTATGACTCAATTTTTGTTTTTAAATTTGATCATTTTGCATTAAATTTATTTAGTATTGGACTTAGGGGTTTCTTTCAGTGTCAAGGAAACATCTCGGCAAGCAGTTAATGCTTGATTTCATGAAATAAAACTCCATTGCATTGATCTAAAATAATTAAAGCTCGAGGGACTAAATTTGTAAAATAAACATGTTTAGAGATGAAATAAAACAAGTAAGGGAAGAATGGTTGACACGTGCAAGTAAGGAGAGCCTTTGTGCCTTGCAAGTACATGCACCATCCTTTGGCTACCAAATGGTTTGTTCCATGGTCTTTTTTGAATTTTCTAGACGAGGGCTACTATATAGGGTGGCGTGTGTTGGTGTTAAGGCTGCGGTGTGTCTTGATGGTTTTTTTTCTCCTCCTTTCTCCTTTCTCTTTCCTTGACTTGGTTTTTGTTCCTTGCTTTGTTAATTTTATCATATATCAATCTTGGTCCTCATTCTTTTAATTATTATTTTTTTTCTTTTGCGTCCTTTCTAAAATTGAAATTTCTTTTCAATTTCATCATTCATAATTATTATTTTCTTTCTACAGGTTAATATCAATCTCATGACTCGGGACACAGGTTTGAAAGGTTAGCCCGAGTTGATTTGGATCATTTTTTGGTTACTTTTTAAACATTAATTTTTTGGTTTCATCCATCAACAATTTGGTTAGTTAGAAATTGAGTTTCATTATTATTATTTGTTTGTTTAGCAGGTTAAGTCAGGTTGACTTGGATCTTTTTTATCATTTTGCTTGGGTTGATTTTTTTTCTATTTTCTCTTTCAATATGGGTTGGTTGGGAATTGAGTTTCAAAATCTTTTTAGGTTTGATTTCTTTGTGGTTATACCGTTTTCATGACCCAAGTCAAAAGTCTAAGGGTTTCACATAGATTGATAAAGTTTCCCTTTCTGGTCTTTCTTTTTAAAATTGAATATTTTTTTCTCATCTTCTTCCTTTGATATTGTATTAATTGAGAATTAAGTTGGTTAGAAATTAGGCTTCATAATATTTTTTATTTGCTTTCTATAGGGTAATCACACATGTCTTGAGTTTGGAAGTTTAACTTGGGTTGACTTGGATTGTTTGTTTGTTTTTTTTCTCTCTCTCTTTCATTTTTTTTTTCAATTTCATACTTCAAGTTATTTTTTTCTTAGTTTTTTTCTTTAATTTTATTCTTCAATATTTTGTTGATTTTGAATTAGGATTTGTAATTTGTTTCGGTTTGCTTTGTATAGGGTTATTGCAGGTTCAAACAAACCTTTTGGTATTTGGTTGGTCCTCAATTTTGTTAGTGTTTGTTTTTGTTGTCATATAATTAAATAAAAAAAATATTCTCACAAGAGAAAACAAGGTTTTGTAGATTAACTTGGGTAAATTAACTCGAGTTATTGTTTTGTTATTTTTTTTAGGTTGAATTTTTTTCGCTCATCCTATAATATTGGTTGGTTAGGAATTGAGTTTCCGAATTTTTTTTTTTTGTGGATATCTCATTCTCATACTCTAGATCGTGAGTCTTGCATGTTTACTTGGGTTAATTCAAGTTACCTTTTTTGGTCATCTTAACAAAATAGTTTTTTTTATATATTATTTTTATCATTCAATATTTTATTAATTAAGAATTGGGCCTCATAATTTGGTTCAATTTGTTTTCTATATATAAGGTTATCATGATCTAAGTTATAAATTTTGCAGATTAGTTGAGATTAATTTTATTTGACTCAATATATCCTCGTCTTGATAATTAAAGAAGGAACATAATGTGCTATTTCACCAACTCAATAGCTAAAAATTTTATTCAATATACATCAGGTTTTGTGTTCTTGATTTATTTTTTTAACTTTTAGAAAACATGTCTACGATGACTTCATTTTGTTTCTTACATTAAATAATAATAATAATTCGATCTGCAGCATGGCAGCAGTCAAGTATGTAGTTTATTCAGTAAACATTGCATGACTTGTCAAGTTTTGTCCAGCATTCCAAATGAATTTGTCACCAACTATGAATTTGTCACTTTTTCTCATAATTTTGGTGGTGAAAAATTAATTAAACAAAGATATATATATATATATATATATATATATATATATATATAAAAGCTAGGATCCTATATATGAAGAGAATGAGGCAAAGAAAAAAAGAAACACACAAGTTGAGATGTCAAGATTAGATTGAGACTTCAAATCTTATTTGGCTATGCCAATAAGAAATGCTACCTCTACCTTTCTAAAAGGGCCCACATTAGCCACAACAAACTCTCTCTAACGTTGAGGAAAGAAAACAAAACTCCTGTCTGCAACAAAACCCAGAGAGCAGTACCAGCTCACATGCACGAGGATGGATGGTGGAGCCACCATGACACAACTCCCCTCCGGTGACCTATAACGCCAAGATTTTGTAGGATACACAAAATATAAGGACGCCCATGTTGCCATCTAATGATAAGATTCTCTTCCAAGATTTCATTCTTGCTTTTTTACTGTTTACCTCTCCCCTCTACAGTTGTGGAATGGATGAGCTAAGGCAAATTGCCTCATCGCTGTGGGTTGAATGAGTCGTTCTTGGGTGGCATCTGCCACTTGACTTGCTAGCTCAACTCTTCTTGGATGTGACAGCACCGTCTTCTTTCCTTTCTTCCACCAAATAAAATTGCAAAATCATGCTTAAACATAACCTTTTATTCTGATTAAATATGTTTATGTGTGGGAATGTAAAATAATATATTTTTTCTTCTATTGATTCACTTATACAAGGTTTTTTATTTTCAATATTTATAAAAGAATTTAATATTCTATTTACTGTGGATTTGTTTTTCTATGCTGTCTCTCTTAAATTATCTTAGGCAATGATTTTCTATTTAGAGTGTAAATTCTAAAGTCAATT